>JAZHYW010019307.1:0-26871 GCA_037355805.1 Ixodes ricinus | reverse complement strand
CTTGGCCGACGCGTGGCCTAGGCTTTCTTCTGTCACTCGCTTTTGGATACGGTCAGCCATATCACTCGTGGAAAGAACCACATTCATCGCCTGAGCGGCCACTGAGCTGGGCCGCATTCCAAAGCAGCGCGGCGCCTTCTCATCTCTGGCTCCGCGCCAGCTGTGCGACACTCGTATTGGTTCGAAGAGCTAACGTCAGCACACGTCGCCCTCTCCTTCTGTACCCGCCGGCTACACGGTACCTACTCACCACCCCACTCTCCTCGCGACTTCATGAATGGCGCTGACAGGCGGACGCACCGGCTGACGCAGCCGGCTTTTCATGAAAACGATCGCCCTTATAAGAACGAATTAAAATAAAAGCATATATTTCGCACCACTGCAGACATCTCGCGGACCAAACTATTGAAGAAAGAAATTGCTACTTGTAAAAATCGGAAAGATAAGAAATAATCATGTATACCCAACTCTGAACGGTGGTGATGCACTTTGGTGGTGCCAATGAAGCACCACCAAAGTTGCGTCGTAATGGTGCTCATCGCTTTTTTGCGTTTGCTACCACCACCAAGCCAATCACGCACAAAGAATGCTTTGCAACCCTCTGATTTTTTTTTCTGTGCGTGATTGATTAAACTGGTGACAGCATGCACACACACACACCAAAAACAAAAGCGAGCACCCCTATGACTTTATTTTGGAGCTGCTTCTTTTGATCCTTCGAGTCGCAGCGTTATCGTTTGGAGGACTTAAAATAATATTAAATTTAGGATACTGTACTCTCTGGCCATCTGTTCATCCTATGCGCCGATAAATTCCAGGAAGAGGAGGAGATGACAGCTGGCGAGAACGTGAGAACGTCGAGTTTCGGTTGGAATGATAAGTGCGTAGAATTAAAGTTATCCGGAGAGAAAGTGGTCTGCTTTTGCGCAGGAGTTGCCCTGACATCAGACTGATGCCAAGCTCTGACTGGCTTTTGATTGAACAGATAGTGAGTAGACCTCAGTGCTAGATGCCTTGAGGTATACCCACTATTTTTTCCATAAGCCAATAAAAGTTCTGCGTGCTGACATTGTCGCAACCCCTGCCCAAGATGCAGACGACCTTGCACTCCGCATAATCCTTTGTGTTCACAGCACTCGTCGAACGGGTCAGAACACGAAACTCCGGCGTCCGGTGTTTGGCTTTCGCGTTGGAACGCTTTCGATGAGTTCAATGGAGGCAAAGGCAGCCTTTGTCTCCACTGCTCCCGTCGAACGCGTTTGAATGCGGAACCCCAGCGTACTTCGTTTAGCCCGTGCGTTCGAACATGTTAAACGAGTGCAGCACAGACAAAGGTGCTTAGTGTTAGGTCATTAATCACTCACACCAGAGATCGGCGTTCTGAAGTCGTCTAGCACTCTTGCCTCCTAATCTCACTCATTTGATTGGTGCATAGTTGCATCGCCCAAATGGATTTACACAATGACACTTGGATAATTTTTGTTTGTTTGTTTTCAGAGCAAGAGCCCAAATTGCCCAGCAGGGGTAAGAAGGGAACCTAATGTGGACACTTGCCGAAAACGTCGGCGAGGAATCCGGCGGAAGCCATTGGCCGGCGCCGCGCATGACCTTGTCGCTGTCCAATCACGGCAGTCGAATTTCTCGCCGACGTTTTTGCGAAATGTCCAGATTAAAACCCATCCTGTCTTTCTATATTTGTTCAATGCTTGAGTAACATGTGTCACTCGATCATGTTGATTACCGCATGATTTATATGTATATTGCAAGGCTTTTAGTAAATATGAGCGGTACGACTGGTGTATTTCTTTATTCGAAAAGTTGTAGCATATGCCGCTCTCCAAGTCATGATGTGCGAGAAATATTTCGAAATTTAAGCAAACTTTCTAGAATTTACAAAGGCGACCATTAATAAATCACCCTTGTAGCAGGTACGCGACAGAAGAAAAATCCGATATGAAAGATTTTCATGTTTGTCCTGCAATACAACTAGTTATAAAAGTGCGTGTATTCCGGTACTACGCCAAATACTTTTTAAGATATCTAAAATATTTATTATGTTTGTATTTTTAAGATAATTATTTTTTCTAAATCTCTTATGTCTAAATATTTTTTTTAACTTTCAGAAATATTTAAACTCTAAATGTAAAGCACTCTTTTTCAACCAATGCCACGTACGAATAAGGTTAATATGTTCTAATGGATGGACGTAAAAAAAAATATTGAATCTCAATTTCCGCTTTCGGCAAGCTTCCTTAAAGGGGCTCTGCAAGGACTTTTTTACTGGTTTTTAATTTGCACCGAACCTAAGCGCACTGAACGTAGCAACTTAATGAAACCTTTCTTTTCTCGAATTCCACTTTATTTTAGAAGTTATAGGCAAATTAAGATTACAAAAACAAGCAAAAAATAACCTCCTTCGTGACGTCCTTGGTTGCTTGAGTGGCCGTGAACTAGACGAGGGGCAGTGAGCTCAGCGAGTGGTCACGGCTCCCGCACTCCGTGTCGACGGCTCGAGAGGGCGCCACTAAAGCATGTTCTGGATAGGCTGTATGCAGCGGGCAGCCAGGGCGGCTCGCACTGCATTTGCTGCGCGATTAAACACTAATTCGGCATGACACTTCATTGGCCACAAACGACAGCAAACACGGGGTAAAGATCAGTTCAGAACGGGAGCCACTTCGCGCTGCCGTACCACGAAACGGCCGAAACGCAAGACAAAGCTGCTCGCTGAAGGCCTTCGGAACGCTCGGAGCCGGTCGGATCCTCCAGTCCGTAAACGACCGCAGCGCCGCCGCGTACATCTGGGACCTTTCCGTGTCGGCGCCTGATCCCACTACTCCTTTCTAGTATGCGCCGCCTTTTCCACCGCTTGGTGGCGGGTATGTCGACGGGTCATTTCTTGTTTCTGTACTTTATAAACTGCATTTGTTTCTTTTCTGATCTAAAATACGGAACAAAAACTACTTTTATAAATAATTGAAACAGTTCGCGCCACTTATATTTTGTATTTCGACTAAAAAGAAGCTTTTAGCGGCTCTGACCAGTAGTAAGCCCAGGACCAAAGACGTCACATATCGCGCGCTTTCGGTACCGCGGGTCGCCCCCGTCGGTGGAGGAGGTTTCCGTGTCGTCCGGTTAAAATATGATGCACTGATATTTAGTTACTCTCTCCGTGCCCGCTGGCTTGCCCGAACCCCAAGAGACGTGGAAACCGTAAAAAAGGTAGACGCTTAAATATGAGTGCAGTGACCCTTTAAGGGGGCGGTGCAAATATATTGAGTGGTATATTTTGTCACTTTATATACGCTTCCTAGCACTAGTGGGACTCAAGTACTTTCTCATAAATCGCCGTTGACCTAAATCCTCTCGGTGTGTTTGCGTTTTGCATGCAAGTTGCGTCAAATGCGACAGTGCACGAGGGCCGTGTCACAAGTAGCCCTTGCAAGCAAATGGCGGCGGAGCACTCGCTCGTGGCATGTGTCTTGCGCGTTTACAGAAAAATGATTGACGGTACATGAAAGCATGAATTTCATCAAGAGATTTTACATTGACTTAGAAACCTCCTTGTTGCGGAGTAATGTCAAGAATTTAGCGGGCTTCGTTTCAATCTCTCCTTCGCAAAACTTGATTACGTAGTTTGAAGATCAGAGTTTCGGCATAGTCCCCAAGTGATGATAATTAAATGCGGCTCGTAGATTGGACCCGAGAATAGAGTAATCACTTGATTTTGGCTCGAGATAATCAATAGCTCGACAAGCATTCGGATAGTGGCGCGTGTACAATTGCTGTAACGACGACAATAGCCGAATCCTAACAACGTCATGAACTTAGGCCTGTCCTGTGCTTTGCTAACTCCAGATCCTAGCTATGATAAACACTGGCGGCAGATAATCGGCTCTAGGTGACGAGCCGACTTGATCTGGCAAGGAGTTGAAGGGAAGAAAAAAAACATGTTTTTCTTCAATTTGTTTGCGACTATAATTGCACGAGGAAGAAAACTAACGTGTGTTTTAAAGGTTATCAATGTCAAAAATTTATTTTAAGTGGTATTTACGGAATGCACAAAGATCGTTGCACCGCCCTTTTAACGGGATTAAATAGATATTCACTTCACGTGCAGATTCGTCTGCTAGTCGATACTCTGTAACGTTTAAAAGAAAACACAGTCAGACGAATTAACAGAAGATTATTTGAGACAGATTGATCACTTACTGAAAGTCAAACGTAGTCAATCATAAAATAAGAACGGCATTGCGTATCGCTCTAACGCCCAGCCACCAGCACATGCTCATTTGCTTCCGGCATGCTTTGGCTGCACGCGAGCCCTCGAGTTCCCCGAGGCGCCAAAGCGTTCTGGAAAGTGGGAAGCACCCACTGGAAGCGGCACAACCTGAGCTCCTTCCGGCCATTCTCACGATTCTGTGACCGTAGTCGATGACAGCGTAATAACTCAGGAGATGCTAAGCTAAGTTTTCTGCTTTCGATTACAATTTGTCGCTTTTCCAGCTAAAGTCCGGCGGGAGAGAACGAGCACATGCTTAAGGGAGATCATGCGCAACCTGGGTCCTTTATCTGCTACGGACAATAGTTACGTAAAAAGCAGCATGTAAGCGATTTGGCGAGCGACGAGACAAACGACAGCGACCCGCCTTGCTGTCGCTCGGTCAGTCGCGGAACGAGGCAAGCCGCTTGAAAGCGACGGAAGCAAGCAACTACGGCGATGAGCGACGTTTTGTAGTACAAAACCGAGCAACGCGACGAGCGACAGTGAGGAATCTCCTTCGCCCGTCGCTGACTCTCGTCGCTGTCGCTGTCGCTGTCGGATATGTCGTCGTTTGTTACAGCGCTTACTTTCGGTTCAGTCTTTACTGAATATAGAATATGATTAGGAATTTGCTTTTTTTTAGCTTCATTTCTCGTGAAATTTGGTGGGTGTTTTTCAATGGTTATTTTCCGCTGAAAAATGGGGGTTTATCGGCTTGTATTTATTAGGTTTTCAATTTTGTGAAATTCGAAGTTTATTTTAGTCACTTGCCGAAATTACAATTTCAAAACCAAAATAAATGAAATCTGAGTAACACGACATTTTTTAATGAGGAATCTTGACGAGGTAAAAGGTGGACCTTTTTTGATAGTAGTTCCACATTTCAAAGGAAACGGAAATTCCATTTTCTCAGAACAACTGTCCCCGTGATTTTATAAAATGTATTTATAAATCACCATCTCGTTTGTTCTTTCTTTATATTTTCGTTGCGACCATAACATTTTCATTCTTTTTTTATAAATACGAATTGATGGAGGAGTTACCAACGATTTCTTTTCCGGATATTCATTATTCGAGTGCTTTCCACGATAACACAGGTACATATGATTATTTCAAAGCTTCAACATTACTTTGTTTTCTAAAACACTGGTGTCTACTTTGGCACACGATGACATTATTCAAATAGTCTTTAACTCTGAAAATTATCGAGCAACTCTTTGTCTTTTAAAACTTAGGTATAGAGGAGGAGCAGAACAAACAAAAAATAAATATTTCTACGAGTACCATAGGGTTCAAATGAAATACGAACAGTGACAGAACTTTGGGCCCACTACCGGTGCAGCTTCCAAGCTAGATATGTGCTTGGAGAGGTTCATACACATCGGAGTAGGGCGCACTAAATTCCCTCGATGTGTTTGCGTTTGTCTCGCAAGTAGCGTCGAATGTCCCAGTGCAAGAAGCCCGTGCCTCGAGTTGCCCTTCCTTGCAAGCAAATGGTGGCGCGTTACTAAAATGAGCGTCCCTTTGAAGCAAATGGCAGGGGAGCACCCGCTCGTGCCGCGTGTCTTGCGCGTTGCCACAACTATGGTTGGCGGTGCTTATATGCGTGATTTTTATCACGGAACTTTAGGACACACAACCTTGCAGCGACCCACTCAGATGTGTTTAAATCTCGCCAAGCACATCCCAAACTTAGTGGCTGCGCCGGTAGTGGAATCCAAGTTCCGTCACTGTTCGCATTTCATTGGAGCGCGATGGTACGTCGTGTTCATTTCTGACTACCTTACCGTAAATTCGTTACGTTTCGTTCGATATGTCCTATTGAAGCTTGCATAGAGGTTACTTTTTTTTAAATCAGTGTAGTAATCACCCTGTAGCAATATAAAATAAACAATTAATTCGAGTCAGCAATATAATTTTACATATATACAAAACGTTCACGTCGGACTTCAGTGGGAAACGACTGTGGATTGATAGCGATAGGAAAAAAAATCGCGCAGCTTGACTTTTTACGCGTTCTATTATTGTAATATTTTGTTGCCTGAAATGCCTGAATTGTCACCAAACTGGGCTTGTATATTCAATCGTTGTTAATTATATTTACTTATATACTGTCACCTTGACCTCTGGATCCAAAAATGCTAACTTTTGCCTAAATGCCAAACCGTTTACTTTGGCACTTTACGAAAAACATTTGCTATATGTGCATTCCAATTCAAATTTGCTTTCAAAACAACGCACATATATTTAGGTATATGCATTCCCGTAATGTAACTTCCTGAAGTGTATTTCATAGCCGATTTCTTGCTTCCTGCAGCCTCTGAATTCGGGGATTTCATTCCTCCTATCGATTATCCTGCGACTGAAAGAGAAGGTAGGAAATATGTTATTATGTTGCGTAAAAAACACTACCAATACTCAACCACAAAAACGTGTTGTCCTAATTCCGTTTTTTTATTTTTTTTAGAAAACAGGTAAGAATAAATTATAGGCACTCAAGGTTTCGCGTACCGAATGTAAGTGTAAAGCTCTTCAAAATGATAAAGAAATTAATTATAATCAACTCCTTTTGGAATCTACGCACTGAAAGGGGCTCTCAATTTGCTTTCATTCTGAACACGAGACAAGAAATGGCAGCGAAGAATAGGAGCATACAAGTGAGTGATCAAGCGCAAAATACGTTTATGTCTAAAAAAGCGACCTATGCAATGACAATGCTCAAGTGAAACTATGGTGCTTGCGACGCCTCTGGCTGGTGTGTTTACACAGTTTCCAAAAACAAAAAGGCGGTGCCCCAATCTTCGACTAGTCACGTCACATAGGTGTTATACTGTTGCCCACCACGATCTTGGCGGAGTCAGAGCAGTGGTAGGGAACATGGCAGACGCGTTTTCTGCTGCAAGTCACTCTCCAGGGCGCGTTTGCTCGAAGCCCGGTTAAGCGCTAACCGCGGCTAAAGTTAGCCGCAGTACCTAGGAGAGGGATTTCTAAATTACGTGACTGGCTCGGTACGGATTCGGGGAGCCACGCATGGCCCCGTCGCTTCGTTTGACAAAATGGCTCCGGCGTACGCAGTTTCCACGTTCAGGATCGCATTGGTGTTTGTCTTAAGGCTCCGTTTGCTCGAAGCCGGTTAACTTTAACCGCGGTTAAAAGTTAACCACCCTTCCCTACTAGGTTACCTACAAGTACCTAGACAAGTTTGACGAGGGCTGGATGAGCGATAGCTCCGTGTTTTATCATAGTGTGATAGCTGGTGTCCCCTACTGGTTGCAGCGAATATAAGTGGCTTCAGTGGAAAAAGTTCCAAAACAGGGGCGACCCATCAACACGCGCTACCGGGTTCTCGCTACGCAGGGCGGCATATATTCGAGAATACTTTTTTTTTTTGCTCGTGGTACAGATATTGGGCAAAATAAACGCAACTTCACCCTTCTTCGGAAAATTTCTAAATGCTTGGCTGTCTAAATTGAAGACAAGCCTCGTTGAAATTTCCTTCCAAGTTTGGAAAGAGGACGACGAAGTTCAGTCCTAGAAACGATAGAAAGAAGTGAGCAGTGAAAGGCGGGCGGTACACCGCAGCGTGTTTGACCATTACGTAAGAACAGTATGGCGTAAGACCAATCTGCTAGAGGGGATGGCGGCAACTCGACCATCAGCCGCCCGGCTGTGACGTGACGTCACAGAGGTTTCGTGCGAAATTTTTCCTGACTCAAAGTTAACCCTCTTTTCCACCCGCTAAAGATCAGCTGGATGCGTTTCCAAAATCGTTTTAGTGGTGCACTCCGCTTTACGTTGACGTAACATTCCGGTTTCGAGCATATTTCGTGCCACTAAAGCAGTACGAGTAATATTCTTGTATTTAAAAAAGTTGCCCTTTACGCTTTCTAGAGTTGTGTACTGTATTCTCAGAACTACCGATCCAATACCAATAGAAAAAAAAAAAACGGAATACGTTTTTGATGTTTTGTATTGATACTTTTTGCAAAGGTATTTTATGAGACTCTTCCCACCTGCTTGAGTCTCGGCTTACAAACGTTATCAAGGCGAAATGTTCAGCGAGATGCTCTTGTGTTCATTTGAATAAACACTGACCAAATAGATGGCGACTTGGTATGTAGTCTTCACCCCTACATGCATCTTTGTTTAAGCAGAATTCTACGAAAACTCACTTTAAGTTCGAGCCATTGCTAGAATAAATTTTCGCACTTGATTTATTAATCTAGTTTACGTATTTTAAGTTCATACTTCATAAATATTATTTCGAATTGACGAACTGTATTTGTTGTAATAGCCCGTCCAATGATGCCCCTACATAGGTAACAAAGCACCATCTAAGAAAAATAGCAAGAATATATCTCGCGGCTGCTTTATAAAGGCTTTTTCTTTTAGGAACAAGAACTTGATTATACTGGCTTGCGTCCTCCTGGCTATCGCAGCAGTGACGTTCTCTCTTCTCTTCATATCGTCCGGTAAGCAACACAGATATTTGTGAAAGTACTGGACATCCACGTAAAACGTTTACCAAGTTATATTAATCGCAAAATTAAACTACGAGTTTCTGAACCCTCAGTTTCTGTCCAAACGTAGCGCTTCTGGTTGGAACAATCTATCCCATTTTTTTAACTAATGCTTAACTCATTCAAAATTTACTGGGTGATTTTAGGAAATGTTAATCAGGAAGATGGAGTCTGTTTTTGGTGACTTGCGCCATTCAGCGCCATGTAATCGTGGTTTTGTCGTTCACCATTGTAAAAAGGAAGTTTCGAAATGTTGTTCTATAATCGTAAGAAAAGAAGGCACCGCTCCAAAAGTATGATATCTCGTTCGAACACTTAGCGCTACAATGGTACAGAAGCTGAGCGTGTGATGTTGCGTGGTATACTGTTACGGATAGCAAATCATGAGACGCTTAATTAGCTGCAGAAACCAGACGTTTAATGGGGAAACTTGTGCCCAAAAGAAAATGAAAAAAGACAAGCGTCGCAGGAGTCGAAAGAGCAGGGTGGAACGCTGGGGCGAGACTGACTCAACCTTGCCATGCGGTGTCCCTATGTAACATCGCGACACTGTTAGCGCGAACACAACATCGGCGCATTTTCGCATTTTACTTGTAAATAGTATTAGCGAGCACGAAATTTTATCGCTTACATTATGAGAACTAAGTGAGCTCTTTCCGTAGAAATAATAACTTGGATGACATCCCTTGGTTTCAAAGAAAAAACTGGAAAAACCGGCGTTCGCTTGTTCGCGCTAACAGTGTCGCGCTCTGTACCAGCGTGAGTTGGGCGCGTAGAACATTCGTATCTCAATCAGACGACAACCCAAGCAGCACACTTTCTCGGCAGAGGCTTGGGACAAATTGGCGCGAGCTGGGGCCAACCCGGCTCAAGCCCTGACCAAGCTTGCGCCAAACTGGCCCAAGTGTTATCCGGGGAAGCGCGCTGCTAGGGAAGGTTCTCGAACTTACCGGAACGATAAATTGAAAGAATAATTAAGAGACGCGCAGCTCCCAGGAATCTAACCCGGGGCCTCCGCACGAAAGCCAAGCACGGTAACCACTCGGCCACGCACGCCCTCGCTTGGCGACGGGCGTGGGATTACTCCCGCTTTAAAAGAGCATCCTCTCGGTGCAACTTGCACGGAAATGAAGCAGTAAACAAAGGTCTAACTACGAAGTGTTGTATAGCACAGTCCTAACGGGCGTAGCATAAAAAATGAAAGCCGTTTACAACTCCCTGTAACGCCGAATTAGTGCGCAGCTCTTGAGGAGGAGGAGGGAAGGGCACTGAGGGGAGGGTATACCCCTCCTCCCTCCTCCTCAGCCACCTCATGCTGTCGGCTACTACTCCCTCCGTGCGGCGTCGCCGTCGCCTCACGAGGGTCACATGACCTCATGGTGGTCACGAGACGTCACCGGGGTCACGTGACCTCACGGGGGTCACGTGAGTCCCCGTGGCGTCATCGCGTCGACACCTGTTGAGGCCACACGACGACATGATGATGACGTCATCACTGACGTTACTGATGACGTCATCATCGCTGATGACGTTATCCTCATCCTCATTGTCATTGTCACTGATGACGTCATCGTCATCGTCACTGATGACGCCATCAGTGACGTCAAGAATGACGTCACGCGTCCCACAATGAACCGCGTGGTTACGCCGACGGCGACGGCGCTCAAGCCTGAAACGGGCGCCTAAGAGCTGCGCTCTAAAACGCAGTTCACATTCCTATCGATCTCAGTACGGCTTGAGGTGCACGGCATGGACGACTTCCCGTCATGAAGGGATGCGTAATGAACTTCGTGTTCCATCGGGAATTCCCTTCGTATTTCAGTTTTCCGAGTCGTCTAAACACTTCGTAGGGTCCGAAATTGCGTTTCAATAGTTCCCCGCTTACTCCGCGCCGTCGTATCGGGCTCCTGACCCACACTCGGTCTCCCGGGCTTCAAGCGAACGTCGGTCCCACGTATATTGTACCGGGTAGTGTCGGCACATTGTTGATCTTTGAATTGGGAGGCAAGCGAGCTGGCGAACTTCGTCAGCTCGTTGAGCAACCACCTGGGTGGGCGTCGTGGCCCTCATTCGTAAGCTGGTTCGTTAGGCAGCATCTCATCGATCGTGGCATATTCTTTTTGGCCATGTACCAGCTGAAACGGTGTTACTCCAGTGGTCTCTCACACCGCCGAGTTGTGAGCAAACGTCACGTAGGGTAACACCTCGCCCCGCGTCGTGTGCTCTACACCGATATACATTGAAATCATGTCGGCGATAGTTTTCTTTAGTCGTTCCGTTAGTCGATTTGTCTGCGATTGAACGCAGTTGTTCGACGGAAGCTGGGTGCTACTGAGACGAAAGATTTCTTGCGTCAGCTGAGCAATGAACGGTGACCTGCGGTCTGTTTTGAAGACTTCGGGGACGTTTTGAAGACTTCGGGAATCAATAAACGACGGGTAACTCCCAGGTATCAAATCCTGGGCTTCCGCACGAAAGTGAAGCAATGTAACCAGTCGGCCACGCATGCGGTCGCTCGCCGACGCGCGTGGCAATATATTTAAGTCTAAAAATAAAGTCTGCGATGGTTGCCACTGATCATAATGCGTTTTATGTGATCGGTGCGATGCTGCTTTTCCATCTCATAATTTTGATCTAAAATATATTTAACATTGTTATTTAATACCCCATCAGTTAGTGAGAATTATTGGTTTCCTCTGTTCTGCGGGCTCAATGGCTGTTCTAAACCTCAGCTCTTAGGCGCCCGTTTCCGGCTTGAGTGCTGTCGCCTGTCACCGTCGCCGTCGGCGTAACCGCAAGTTTCATTATGGGACATTTCCGATAATGACATCACACGTGACGTAACGTGTTTACGCCACGAGGTTCACGAGTGACGTCACGAAGGTCGCTTGTGAACTTCACGACGAAGGTAACGACTTTCACGAGACCTTCACGAGGCAGGTGGAGGATGGGGGGAGGAGAGCGGTGAGGAGGAAGGAGGAGGGGAGGACGAGAATGAGAGCAAGAGGAGGCGAAGGAGAAGGAGAGGCTTACCCTCCTCTCCGCACCCTCATTACTCCTTCTCTAGAGCTGCGCTTTAATTTGGCATTACAGGGAAATGTAAACGTCTTTAATTTTTCTACTTATCAGTAAAGGCATCCGAAACCTAGGTTCTCTTCTAATAAACCTACCTACACATAATTTATTTCTATTTCAAGTTCTTAGTCGCTTTATTTCGCGAGTTGACCTTTAGAAGGTGCATCACTAATAAAACAAAACCATGTAATATCTTTTGAGCAAATGGCATTAAAAATTCTTCTGATCTTAAATTACACAAAACAGAATATCCATGTACGTAAAGCCGCGTGCGAGGCTATTTTGCTAAGACGCTGCATTTTGTTTTTCTCTTTTCTTGTGGGAGGGGGGGGGGGGATGTGCTTCAGCACACTTTGAAAAACAGTTGCGGATTTCCCGATCCGGCATACGGTTTTAGAATGTAAGTAACAGGGAGTTATAGCAGGTTTTTTTTCACACAAACGGTTCACTTCTGAACGCATGGCGACGGCGCAGCGCATGCGCGTGCGAGTCAATCGGGGCGTCGGGAGGCTCTTCTTGTTCGTTTATTCCATTCCGGCCGCTGGAGTCGTCACCGCAACGCAGCCAGCACTGTTCACGACTGGGGTTAAGAAAAAAAGAAAAAATATGGCGGTTGGTTTGGCGTTTTGTTTCGCCGACCCAGCCGAGCGTTAGGCTCAGGGCAGGAGTAGGCGATTTCGCCATCTTGTTAGTCTGCTTTATTTGAGAAGTTGATTCAAATAATTTTGAGGGCTATGGTAAGCGTTCGTGAATGCTATAAACTGCGCATGCTAGGAAATTTTGCGATCTGCGGGTAGACTAGCTGCCGTGGCGACCGCGAGCACACGAAATAATTTGGTTCGACGGCACACAACCTTAACGATCGTTCAAGTTTCAGATGACGGAGACAGATCTCATACCTTTATGGTCGTTCAGATACTTTTTCCTCTATCTATCTTCGCATGTTCTTAAAATTCATGACCCGCAAATGTTACGTCGGCCGTCCTGTTTGCATTAGTAGTAAGCCGGAAAAACGAGCTGCCACGGATTTATACGTTGAATAATATTTTACATGTTTACTAGAAGATGGCGCTACCGGTCAAACACGATCATCATCAGAAGGCATTTAAATGCAAACGTGCAAGCGAGCTGGACAAGAATGACGAAAATAATCCCTGGAGAAGGGGAACAAGAGGGATTATTTTTGTACATTCATTTCCAGCTCGCTTGCACCTTTGCATTTAATTGCCTTATAATCATAACCTTAAATTGCAAGCCTTTCACCCTTGTTAGTGTTAGACTGGTGGCAGCTGATAAAACCCGTTTGCTCTACTGACGTCTAACCCCTGGTTAGCTCAGTTGGTAGAGGTCCTGGGTTCGATACCCGGACCAGGCGGATCTTTTCGGTCGCTCACCAGTCACCTAGCTGTGTTTGCAGAATTTGTGTTTGTCCTTTGTCCCTCTTGTTCCCCTTCTCCACGGATTATTTTCCACAATCATTATCATCGTTTACATGTTTGCGGCAGTTAAACGAATCGCTAAAATATGTCAAATTTTACGTACGGTTTCACGGTACGGACGAGCTGCACCGTTCGTGATTTCGGAACCGTGGGCTCGAACAACGACTCGCTAAAACTCCCCAATAATACTGGTGTTCTGTACGACATGTTTATGTCATTAGACTCGCGTTGTATCTGGAGGTCGCTCATGGCTGTCTGTCATGCCGACTCGAATGCGAAGGAAGAGCTGTTTTTATTTTGTTTTAATCTGGTTAAGCAGCTAGAAAATGTGTTTTCAAACCAGAATACAAAACCCGAGTGGCTCAACCCTTACAAACCGCTCACTCAAGTAGAAAGCTTTCAATGTACTCTACAAATGACTTGTAGAGTGTTTTAATGTAGTTAGACGGATGGTGCTTTCATTATGCAATGAAGAAAAAAATTGCCAAGCGTGGCCGAGTGGCAACGCACCCGAATCGCACGCATGAGATTCAAAGTTCGATTCCTGAGGGCCGCACACATTTTGATATTTTGTTGTAATCATTTGTTTGTACTAACGTCCGAGGAGCTTCTTGATTAGAAAGCTCGAAGGCGGAAGATTCTAGTTCGAATGTTCGCGAAACCCGTGCGTCTAGAAAGAACCTTCCGCGAGTGTTCTTCGAAATCAATCTCGCCCAAACACTGAATACTGCTGCTTCACCGACATCGATGCCTGCCAAACTAAACTTATCCTATATTATTTTGGGCTCAAGTTCGCCCCACGAAATGTTCACTTCCTCCAGTTATACGCCACCTCATCATTTGACAATCGTGAGATTTTGGTGTGGATGCGGGGTACCGCATTCCTTGCAGTGGAACGTACACCTCAGATGATATTTAGTGCATGATCGATTTCGAATTAGGAAAGCTAATCCCCGTCGACAAACCCGAAGCCCGAGCCAGCTTCCGCAACCAAGGCCAGTCTCCGGAGTTCGGTGAATTTTCCGTGCAGCCGAGGAAGACGAAGGCACCGACGATGGGGACCGAGTTTCAGTAGGTACCCGCTCGCCCTTCCGTCGTTTACCTTCCCTTTCCGCTTCGGACACCGGCACCGTTTCAGGGCAAGATTCACGAGAACATTGAAGAATGCCTCAACCAGTACGACCAAGTGGCGCGACACAACAACTGGACACACAGAACAGTTCCTGCAGAGCCTCTACTTTGCATTAGAGGGCACCTTCAAGTGTTGGTTCGAGAACCACGAGCCAACGCTAAAATCGTGGGATGTCTGCAGGAGCGAGTTGCTATGGAAGCTCACCACTCAACACCGTCGGGAGATGGTGAAGGACCTTCTTGAAATGCGAGCCCAGGGCCCCAACGAAACAGTCAGGGCTTCGTTTAAGACGTATTTTGCCTTAGCAGCCGTGCCAGTCCACATGCCACACACGACAAGAAGTTGCGGTTCCTCATGCGGAGGGTGAAAGACGATATCTTTGGAACTCGTCCGCAACCCGGCGACCACCGTCGAAGCCTTCGTCACTGAGGCAACAAGCATCCGGCGCGCCCTCCAAGTGCGCGTTTCCCAGAAGCATCGACTTCAGCGCGTCGCTGCATCAAAGTTGTTTAGCAGTGAAATCGCCCCTCTTACTTCAGAGATCCGCTAAATTATACGAGACGTCGTCCGGAAGGAACTACGAAGGTTGCTGCCAGCCACTAGTAGCCCAGCGACCCTCTCCATTGCCGAGGTTCTGCGTGTGGAAGTCTAACGGTCTTTTCAAGCTGAAGTTTTCATCAGCATGACGACACGGAAGGAATCGACGTTGAGCTACGCCACCATGGACCGACCACCGCCGCCGTCCAACCGGAACGTTCGTTGCGCGAGGAAGAACGAGGTGTGGAGGTCAGCCGGTTGACGCCCGATCGGCTCCCACTGCGGGAAACCAGACCGTATCAACCGCGGTTGCCCCTACCGGCAAATAGTGTGCAGCTGCTTTTGCGCTAAGGAACCACGTCCACGCTACGGTCAGGGACCGCGGAAGTTTGAAGAGTGCCTCCGAGGACCTCAGTCAACCCCGCGGGTTCAAGTCGCGTCACCACGACGTACAGCTTTTTCGATGCACCGACCCCGCCGAAAGAGCCTGTCGCCCTTGTCACGCAGGGAAAACTAAGCGCGGCAACCCCTGGATGTAGAGTTTCCGTAGACGGACGACGATAAAATCCTCTAAGAACGCCTCAGACCTTCCATTCGACCGACGCCATGCATCGAAGCGACGTTTCTGCAACGGTGTCCAGCAACATCAACGTTATCATCGACGGCCACACCGCGTCGGCACTCGTGGACACCGGAGCCGGACTACCTCGTTCTGAGTGGGAGACTCTCTCAGTGCGCCTCGGGAACGTCACTGACCACGGGATGGCCCGCGGATACGCATCGACGGAGGGCATTTTATTGCACCGTTGTAAGGTGCACCGTCCGAGTTGTGATTCACGGCGAAATGAGTCCACTGGAGTTTGTTGTTCTGCGGGACTGTGCGAAGGATGTTATACTCGCGAATAGATTGTTTGTGCTAAATTCAGCGCCGTCATCCATCTGGACGCGGAAAAGTTGATGCTGAAAAAGCCTGTTATAACACCAGATAATCGGAAAACTACGTCGGCCACGTCAGCTGCGGTGCATGTTACTCACCAACCATGTGAACGCGCCGCCGCGCTCGAGGGTGATGCTCGTGCAGTGCGGATTCCGGAAACGCTATCTGCGGTGAAGCTAAGATGGAAGGAGGCGTTTGGCTTCTTCTAAAGAAGGGATAGGCGTCGCAAGAGGCCAATCTGAGATGGACGCATCGTTGGCCTCGTTGGCCCGCGACGCCAATCTGAAGATGGACGCATCGTTGGCCTCATAGAAGCTTTCGACAAAGGCCCTGCACCTACGGAAGCCGCCGCCGTGGGCCACGGCGAGGAACTCAAGGACCCAGCCGCGATCGCCGGAGTCTTCAGAAGACGTCTCTTCGTCAAAACAAGAGTACAACGCGGCCTTCGGTGTTCGACATCGACCCAACTCCGCCCATTCCACAATGACGTCAGCTGGGAAACCTTCTCTCTGAGTTCAGTGAGTACTTCACCACGTCATCAAAGGTACGCCAAACATCGATTGCGAAGCATCGAAAATGTTATCGACGGCGACGCTCTTCCTGTTCATCGGCCACCCTACCGAGTCATTGTGAAATGAGAGAGGTCATTCAGAAGCAAGTTCAGTAAATGCTGGGCGACGACATCATCCAGCCCTCAAACAACCCGTTTCATTCCTCAGTGGTTCGGGTAAAGAAGAAATACAGAACTCGGGGGTTCTGCGTGTACTATCGTTGACTGAACGAAGTAACAAAGACGGACGCCTATCCGCGGCACCGCAATTTACCACAGCCTGGACAGTCTGCGCAACTCCCGGTACTTTTCGTTTATTCACTTGAGACATCGGTTACTGGCATATTGAGCTCGACGAACGAAATGGTGCGAAAGCTGCCTTCGTCACTCCGCACGGACTGTCCAAATGTAAAGTGATGCCTTTCGGGCCATGCACCCCTCCGACGACCTTTCTGCGCGTTACGAAAACCGTACTTTAAGGCGGGAAATGACAGAGCTCTCTCGTCTACCTCGGCGACGGTGTATTGTTTTTAACCAAATTCGACGAACACATAACACAATTTATAGCCTTGCTACACGCTGTCAAATGTGCTGGGCTGACGCTGAAGACGTAAAAATATCGGTTCGGTTATGGCGAGCTGAAATTCCTTGGCCACATCGTGAGTGCTCAGGGTGTAAGTCCAGGCCCTGCAAAGACATATGCAGTACCTGATTATCTGAAACCATCAGACAACAAGACTGCACGAAAATGGCTTAGGCTGTGCGCATGCTACATACGTTTCTTTCGCTGATTTGAGAAGATCTCTGCGCCGCTTACGAATTGGACGAAGAAAAACGGGAACTTCCTCTGGGGAAACGAGATGGAGCAAGCTGTAAAGGAACTGAAGCAAAGACTCCAGTCGCCCTCTATCCTTGGACATTTGAATCAGCCAACGGACACGGAAATTCACATGGACACCAGCAAGATCGGGCTCGGAGCGGTGCTCATCCAGTGAATAGAGGGTGCAGAAAGGGTGATTGCTTACGCAAGCCGGGCCTTATCCGAGGAAGAGCGAAATTTCTCAACGACCGGCAAGGCGTGTCTTGCCGTCCTCAGGGCGATAACAATGATCGCTGCGTAATTGTACTGCAATTCATTCCGTATTGTCACAGACCACCAGTCCCTCTGCTGGCGCCCGAACCTGAAGGGTCCGTTAGGACAACTCGACCGCTGGAGCCTTCTGTCTGCAGGAATTTGATATGACCATTATGCACAAGTTCGACAACAAGCACAATGATGCCGACTTTATGTCTAGGACACCGGTTGTATCTCCTCCCACCGGCAACGACAACGACGACCACGCCAGTTTTATCGGCACAGTTAGCTTTATTGACATCAAATGACCCGAACTTCGCGCAGTGATCGACCATCCTCGAATGTCGAGGAAGGTCAGTTCCCCGAGTCTTTTCTCGAAATTTGTTAATTTCGCCTTCCTACAAGATGTGCTTTTCTAAAAGACTTCGGGACAATCAGGCTGTTGTAGCTGCTGGTTGACCTTGCCACCTCCGAGGCGAACTTTTTCAAGCATGCCATGACGACCCACCGAGTGGACACATCGGCTACAGCAGGACACTCGATCGGATTCGTGACAAGTACTACTAGCCAATACTTTCGAAGACCGTCCATCTGTACACCCGATCGTGCCACGAGTACCAACGACGTAACAAACCCCCAGCAAAGCAAGCAGGACTCCTACAGCCGTAATCTGCCCTAGCTACGCCATTCCAGCAGATATGCCGTACGTCACTTTCGCCTAGAACACGGCGGTTCAAGTGACCACCGGGTTTTCACCATTTCAGCTGTTACCTGTCAGAAGGTTAACGACCATTCTGGACTCGATGCTGCCGCATGAACCAGTGAATGACGGAAGCGACGTTGCTTGTCTGCTCACTAAGATAGAGGAAGAGGCACGCCAGCTTTCCCGACTTTGGATATACGATCAACCACGTGTCAACACTCGCCGGTTGAACCTTTGGCGCCGCGACGTCCACTTCCAGCACGGAGACAAAATATGCGTGTGGGCGCCAATTCGTCACCGCGGTGTCTGCGAGAAACTGCTCAAGCGATACTTCAGACCTCACAGGATCATCCGACGACTCGGATATCTCAACTACGAAGTTCTTCCCGGCGGAACTCGGCCACCCGCAAGACGCTATCTACGACCCAAGGTGGTGCACGTCGTCTGCCTCAAGCCGTACTACTATCGATAGAGCTGCGGACTGAATGAGAACTCTCACTTCTGAGTGTGCTGGTCCTCTTTTTTGTGCTTACTTTTGTGCTGCATCGGGGAGACTGTGTGTTTTAAAGGGGGTAGTAATGCCGTGTGCAGGGCCCAGTGGGAGCGCACGAGACTCGCACGCAGAGGCCCCAGGTTCGACTCTTGAGGGCCGCGTAACTTTCGATTATTACGTTGGAATAACATTTCACACGACGTCCGAGAAGCTTCTCGTTTAGAATATTCTAAGGTCGCGAATTCTAGTTCGCATGTTCGCGAAACACTTGCGTCTAGAAAAAGTGCTCCGCGTAGCTCTACGATGCCAGTGACGCCCCAGCGCTCGTCACCGGTGTTTCGCCGACATCGACGCCTGCGGCGCTAACCATCTTCTATTTTGTTTTGGGCAGCAGTTCGCCCTAGCCAACGTTCATTTTCTCCAGTTATTCTCCGCCTCATCATTTGTCAATCGTATCCATATATGCACTTCGCTTCTAGAACATAGAAAGCTTTACCTCATTAAGAGAGCTTTAAATATATTCCTTATTATTTCAATGAAAATTTGACTATTTGTCATTGTGTCGCACCATTATAACTTCAAAACAACTTTGCGGAATATTTTGTTATCGCTAAAACGCAGGGTCTTTAAATATTTTTAGGAATTTTGCATTAGTTCTATTTTCCATCATCCGGGAAAGCTACACCAATCTGGTCTTTGCATATAGCCTATATGAGCAAAGTGACATAAACTAAGGTCTAGTTGTCAGAATGAGCCAAACAACTTAATAAATGTGTTGATTAACTTTTTTATATATTGAAAGTATCCTTATAGTACCGGTAAGAAATTCCCCGAGCTTCATCTAAAATCTGCAGCTGGTAAATCTTAGAAATTACTTGCAGCGCGGGCGAACGTGGCATAACGCAAAACATTACCAACACCTGCAACGCGCGAAAGGCTTAAAAAATGATGCGTGATGTCGCTAATGTCTCGGATGATTTTCATTCATAATATTGCTTTTCTTGATAAAATGTATTTCGCGTCTTAACATATACTAATTTGTTCATTGTGACCGTAGTTTTTTTTTTTTATCTGCAGCTTTTATAAAATATTTTTATTCGAATTCTCAAATGAATATGTAAGAGAGCATTAAGATACATGTCGCCCGCAAGAATTACAGGTTCCTCGACATTAACAAATTATTAATCTTCGTTTTCCTTTTCTTTCAATCAAAGCAAAAACGGCCGCAAAGAAAAAGTAATTGAAAAAAAAAATGCTTAACCGTTAGAGGGTATATACTAAACTAATTTATCGCCTAAAAGTCTAATATATCCCAATAAAAAGCAGTAAATAGTATTGAAATAATTAAATTTATTCTTATTAACGGCATTATTTTCAGAAAACCAGTTTTTGGGTCATGCGGTTGGACAGAAGCCATCTATACCTGGTGTCGTGTAAAACCAATGAGAGGCTCAATGCAAAGCGTTTGCTCGTGTCACATTAAATGATCAAGCGAGAAAAAAAAAGGAACAGTGCGGCACCGATTAGAACACCTCAATTAAATGTCCACAAAAAAGAGGGCACTCACCCTTTCGTTCTGTTAAGGCCCTTTGGTTTTAAAGTATGAAATTTATAAATGAATTCAGATGCTTTATTTTCTCGATCTCTGGTGGTTCGAAAGACAGCCTGAAGTATAATAAAATTAAAGTCAGAAAGTCCGTTATGTCCTATCGAGTTTAAGTGACAAGAAACTGGTCCGGCAACGTGTTTATGTATGCGAATTTTTTGTAGATTCATGCATTTTCTTATGCTTGTTTTAGTTTCACTTATGTATTGAATTAGGCATTTTTACATTGAATCAAGTAAATATTATTTTTTAATTAAAGTTATTTGCGGTGCTACGAATGGAGTTAGCCATTATTATATCAACACATAAACTGCATTGGTTATTATTGCTTTTTATGTAACCAAGAGGGACCAAGCTAAGTCCGATACAGTTTATGGACTGTCTAAAAGAATCCAATGAATTACGTGGTCTTCTGAAAGCTATATCAGGCGGTCGAGAGATAAACACCATTAAAGCAGTGTCCATGTGTAAAATAATCATGTGTCGTCTAAGAACACTGTTTATGTTTGAAAGTTTTCACTGGTAAGGTTATGTAAGTCGTAATTTTATGGTTATTTCTTTTCGGTAGCTCTAGTGAACAAGCGTTTCCCAGAGATCGTTCGACTTTTTGATATTCAACTGTTTATTAACGGTGAGGGGTATCCACGGTTAATAAAACCCTCTACTAGTGATGAGGTTTTTACATTGAAACACTTATCTTCTGAACACAAGCGTCGCATTCTTAGCATTTGGCTGTATGGTTTACCTTTTTTGTTTTGTGTTGAATGACAGCTTGTATAATGTAGAAATCGACGTCTATCCGTAAGTTTTCGATATTAAAGACCATTTTTTCTAAGTCTTATATTCATATCTAAAACTCTATTTTTTTCCATCAGAGTATTTATATGAAAATTTATTATGTGGATTAAAATTGTGTGCAAAATAAATAAACTCAAAGAGTTTATCTTCGTCACTATTCCAAATTATAAATATGCCATCCAGAAAACATTTATAAAAGAAGGAGTTTATGCTGAAAGGTGTTAAGGAACCGCTCTTCTAAAGACATCATGTAGACATTTCCATAGGGCGGAGAAAAACGTGATCCCATTGCTGCGCCATGTATCTGTAAATACTGATATTTCATAAATGCGAAGTTATTTATTGATTCCAAATAAAAAATGAAATGTTTAATACACAGGAGAAACAAAAACAAGCAGAACTAAACGCATGTCTTTATATAAAAATCACTTACATAAACACATCGCCGGACCAGTTTCACGTCACTTAAAGGGGCGCTGCAACGACTTGTTCATTGGTTTTTAATTTAATTTACCCAAACCTGAGCGCACTCAACGTAGTAACTTAATGTAACCTTTCTTTCTCGAATTTCGCTTTATGTTAAAAATTATGGGGAAATTAAAATACAAAAACAGGCAACGAATAACCTCCTTTATGACGTCCTTTGTTGCTTGAGTAACCTTTCTTTCTCGAATTTCGCTTTATGTTAAAAATTATGGGGAAATTAAAATACAAAAACAGGCACCGAATAACCTCCTTTATGACGTCCTTTGTTGCTTGAGTAACCTTTCTTTCTCGAATTTCGCTTTATGTTAAAAATTATGGGGAAATTAAAATACAAAAACAGGCAACGAATAACCTCCTTTATGACGTCCTTTGTTGCTTGAGTGGCCGTGAGCTAGAGGAGGGGTAGTGAGCTCAGCGAGCGCTCACGGCTGTCGCACAGATCACGTTTTGGTTCGCAATATTTAATAATACTGTTCTAATTTCTGCTTGAATAACCATGAAAAGTATAGATCGAACCGGAAAAGATCGCTAAGCCTTAAATAAAACGGCATAATTGTTTTCTCTTGGCTACGCTGGACGCGAAACGGGCAACAAGCAACTCTGGGCAAAAAACTAGAATAAAAGAACACCGCACGGGACACGCTAGAGGCGTTTCGTTTTGGTTTCAGATGTCAGTGTCGTGTTTACTTTGGGAACACGACACTCGAAGAAATTTTGTAAAGTGGTAGTCATGGAAAATTTGTGCGCTGTAGATGGCTGTTCAATCGGTCGACTGAAACCAGTATTCGTTCGAGTAAAGCTAGTTTTCACGTGTGGGTTGCTGTTCGTGTGCTTTGAAGACGAAAAAGAGGACATCCGACTTTATTAAAAACCCAAAATGGTGCTATTAATTTTCACCTTCTTGAGGAGCGTCTCCCGCGGAGAAACCGGTTCCTGGAACGGATCGCTGCCGCTTTCCTCGGCATCTCCTCCGCGTCCCTATCCTTCGGCAACGCGCTGCTGTCTTCTCGCCCGCGCGAATATTGCTCACTGCTTCGCTGCTCGGAGACTGCGGGCAGCCCGTTGCCGGTTGGGCGATCACCGTCGGGTGATGCCGGAGGCCGCCACGCACGGACTCCCGTTCCGTTGGTGTGTAGGTCACTGAACGGAAGCTCGAACTTGTTTGCGACAGCGGCATGGTCTTCCATGTTGACAGATCCGACGAGACGACCGCGCCACCGCGGTGCTATAACTTATCGCGGTAACCAGAGTCTCGATCTCCTAAATGCTACCGATACCGACTATTCACACTTGACGTCACTCCTTAAGTCACCTCTGTTCTTTAAGGCCCAGAATTGAGAATGGAGAGAGTTCAGTTTCGGTTTCTTCAATTCTTTCATAGACACAAAAATAGACGTCACAAATGTCTACGAAAATTGGGCAGCGTGCTAGGTTCCCAAGAAGCCTAAAAACACCATATTTATTTTTTAGTGTCCCAGGAGCAAACGCTTTGGACTGGGCCTCTCATTGGCTTCACACGACACCAGGTATAGTTGGCCTCTGTCCAGCCACATGTCCCAATAACAGTTTTTTTATATAACGGCGATAAGAATAATAAAAATTTAATTATTTTATTACCATTTACTGCTTTTTTATCGGGATATCATAAACCTTGTTGAAATTAACCTGAGACTGGGGTAGGGAAGAAACATCAAAACGTAGAAGGGAGAAGAAAATGAGACAGGGACGACGTCTCAAGCTCACTAAGCTGGTTTATTTATTCCACTACCAGTTAGCTGAGTTTGAGACGTCGTCCTGTCTATTCCTGTTCCCTTCAACGTTTTGTTGTTTCTTCTCTAACCCAGTCTCAGGTTAATTCAACATGGTTAATATTCACCAGCTCGCCTGCACCCTTACGGTTTTTTTATATAATAAACGTACAAGCGAGAAATTAGTTTAGTAGATACCAGCTAACCGGCAAGCATTTTTTAATTACTGTATTTTCTTTAGGACCGTTTTTGCTTTGATTGAAATAAAAGGAAACCAAAGTGTTTAATCAAAGACTGACGAAGAGCCTACCAGGCTTGAAAGGTTTCTCTCTGCACACACAATCTGTTTATAGAAGACCTTCTGCTAGATTTGGCCGACAATTTCCTTATTAAGGGCAAACATTCTTCAAATCATATATATATATATATATATATATATATATATATATATATATATATATATATATATATATATATATATATATATATATATACATATGTTGAAAGCTGTATTCTTGTGTTGATGTTTAATCTGTGGCATCCTTGGACGCGACGCCCCCGCTCACGCGCATTTCGCCCGAGCCTTCCTGTCATACTTTTATTGATAGGGGAACGACCATGACAGCCTGCTGCCCGTGTATTAGTTTCCAAGACCTCCTGAAGCTGGACGTTTTGTCTAAGAGGACCTTACATTGTACAACTTAAAAGAGATTTTAATTTTAATTTAAACTATAGTCAACATAAGTAAACCGGAGACGCCGAAACGAAATGCTCAGACACGCCTAAACGTCTTATTCACATCAACTAGAGCAAGGTTGGTTCAACTAACGAGCGTCCTGCAGATGCCATTTTGACCATTTGTGTTTATAATGCCAAACCTGCTCGCCTACAAAGTGTCCAACTCGCGCCTGTTTTGTTTTGAAGATCGGTCGCTGGGAATTGTGTCCGTAAGCAGTATAATTGTGCAAAGCCTAAATTCTTCGAGGCCATGTCAATAGTAAATGCAGGATCCCATGGCACATTAGGCAAGCTATATAATGCACTATACTTTATCTCAGCATTTGCGTGTAGCACAACAGCGTTATAGGCGTGGGCAACTGGCTTTTAGATTTCCTTCCCTTCGCCAGTGCTGGTGAAGGAAAAGCAATTTTGAACGCTGTGCGCTCGCTTCGTGTGTTTTTCCTATGCTGCACGCACCTTATAAGATGCAATATAGGTATGAAACAGAATAAATCATTTAGAAGGCTAATTATCTTTTCTATGCCACGCTCGGTTTATGTGAATTGAATTTTTGTATGTCTCTCCAGTTAAATACGATGTAATATGTCCTTCTGAATACCTTTAAAACTTCGTTTCTCGGTCCGTAGAAACCAATTCATGTTATAAAAAAGAGTAAATATTTTAAAATGTGACAGCGAATCCGTTCAATTACAACAACTTTGGCTGTTTTCTAGTGCTAATGCATGTTGAAGGCACTGATGATGTCAGCACCAAGCATCCGAGTGAGTCCCCGGAAAAACCTGCCGGGTCGATGAATGTACCAACCAGGCCAACTAAGACTGCACTGCCAACAGTGACAACTGCAAGTACAATGCCAAGCACGAGGCGAAATACAACGGCAAGCATGATTTCACCATTGGCTACAACTACCAACATTTTGGAAAGTCAGGGTGAGTACCGGAAAAGATTACGCTTTTCAGCGGCAGCAATTACCCATGCGACGTGCTAGGCGTGCCACGCGAGGAGTTCGAGGATTCCAGCTCTGCAATTGAGCACAGCCAGAGGGTTACCATCGTTGACGCTCTGGGAAAATAGACTACCGCCGATCTGGCACACTGGTCCAAGTGAAGTAAGAATGAAAATACAAATTAGAACGCAATGCCTGCATTCCCCCCTTCCCTCAAACCCCCAAACGCCATTACTATTGCATTCATTCTGGACCCCTAAAACATCTCTTACAAATTGACGTTGAGCGCAGCGAGCGCTGCGTAGCGCAAACCGCGCGCGTTTCGTCAGCCGGCGAGCAGAAACTCGATATCTGGTGACCAATCAGCATCTGTCAGCTGTGCTACGCTGCGTTTGCTACGCTCATCGTCAGAGTATACCAGAGCATTTATATGCCTCAGCGTCGCTGACTGCGACTCTTTGAGCTGCTCATAACGAGTGCGACGCTAGGACTCGACGGCGTCAGACGAACGCGTCTCGCAGCATTGCGTTGTATTCTAGTCGAGAGCCGTCGTGTTCAGCGTTTGAGGTGGGTTTGGAATGAACCAACGACGGCGTCAAGCTCAAGCCTTGTCTTCTGTTAGTGTATTGGCCAAAACTCTTATATTGAGTCGCCAAGACCGAGGGTGCAACAGGTTGCAGTTTACATGTTCAGTTGCACAGTGTGTGCATTGTGGCTGGTACTCGACGGGAATTTGTGTGTTTACGCGAAATGAAGAGTGGTCCTTCGATTTATCACTCATGACGTCATAAAAGTGTCATGTTGCCTGCGGCAATCCTGAAGGTGTCACAGCATCAGTGGTGTAGGTGTCAGTCAGCTGTTCTGCTGTAAGTCGCTTTCTAGATTTTCAGTAAATGGAAGCTTCAGAAACAAGTATTTGGGACTCAGCGACAGAACAACACTGGCGTTAGCATTTGCATTTTGCTGTTAATCCTGGCGCCAACCGTCAATATCGCGACGTCCGACAGCATGACGCACCGGCTTTTGGGACGTGATGTGCTGCCGCTTTCGAAGAAATCCTTTTTTATGGGCGGAATTGGTTGTAGAAAACACCAGTTGAAGAAACGTTCCAGACACTGCACTCTAATCAAATGTGTCTATAAAGTGACCATTTAGGACAGCTGAGAATCCGCCTACTGTCCTTTGCGATGCGTATTATAAGACTGTAGGATGGACAAGGAATAGCGTGGCTTCTCATACGAATACATGTACTTCACCTCATTGAAACTGCCCGATCGAAAAGACCATCAAGAAAATCTGATAGCCCAATCAAACTTTCTTAATGGTCCATCAAACTTCTTTGATGGCCCATCAAACTTGCCTGATGGCCCATCAGGCTTCCCTGATGGCCCACCAGACCTCCTTGATGGCGCCTGATGGTCCATCAGCTCCTCCAAATTGACCATCAAAGTGATTTTGATGGTCAATCACACTTCTTTGATGGCTTCTGGTGGACCATTAAGACGCGTCTTGATAGTTCGTCAGGAGCTGGAATGGCACCTGATGGACCATCAAAAGCGCTTCGATGGACCGTCAGGGGCTCCAATGGCAGCTAATGGTCCATCAGACCTCGCTCGTGGACCATCACAAGTGTTTGACGTTCCGCTAGAAGTCCATAGCGGCACCTGATGGTACGTCAGACCAGAAGGCGATGGACTCCCAAAAGTGCTTCGTATCATCGAAGCACGTTGACAGGGTATAGTCTGGTACTTCTACAAATTATATTCTGCGGCGGCTTTTATATTCATGACGAGAATATTCGATCAGTCACACACACACACA
>JAZHYW010019306.1:0-18261 GCA_037355805.1 Ixodes ricinus | reverse complement strand
CTCCGGTCAGAAATGCATGGGGAACGTGAGAAAATCGTTGTTTCTTCAATGTTGTGGAGATGTACGGAACGACAATAGTTTTTGACATAATAAAGGAACATTTTAGAATCATTTGCGCTGAGTTGTGTGCCAAGTAAGGACGTAATTTGTTTTTAAAAATTGCACGAGCGGCATCATGCAGCAGACGACGCGGCGACGTCACAGCGTCCACGTGACCCGCTCCGGCCAACCCAAAGAGCCCATCTCCGCTGCGTGCAAAAATCGTCTGCTTCAAACGCCATTGCCTTGGAAATTGCCTTCTCAAAATTTGCACACGCATCCGATATTATTAAAACTTTGATAAAGTGTTTAGTGCTTTACCAACTTCACGACAGACTAGTTTTGAAAAGTGTGAACTCGCCGTTTATTTTTAATTAGCCGTGTTGCGTCGATCTCCATGTATTCTCCCATAGGGCGGGCCGCCTCCTGGAACCCTGAGTACCACGTGACTCGCGCCGAGCTGCTCTGTCGGCCATGTTGTCGGCAAAACACGCGGATCAAAGGATTGCGCTACTCTGCTCCGTAGGAGTAGAGCACTTATAGCTCCTTCGGAGCAGAGTAGCGCAATCTAGAACGCCGTCTCTCGGCGACTAGCGGCGAACGCCTGGAGGTTCCAACTCCGGTCAGAAATGCATGGGGAACGTGAGAAAATCGTTGTTTCTTCAATGTTGTGGAGATGTACGGAACGACAATAGTTTTTGACATAATAAAGGAACATTTTAGAATCATTTGCGCTGAGTTGTGTGCCAAGTAAGGACGTAATTTGTTTTTAAAAATTGCACGAGCGGCATCATGCAGCAGACGACGCGGCGACGTCACAGCGTCCACGTGACCCGCTCCGGCCAACCCAAAGAGCCCATCTCCGCTGCGTGCAAAAATCGTCTGCTTCAAACGCCATTGCCTTGGAAATTGCCTTCTCAAAATTTGCACACGCATCCGATATTATTAAAACTTTGATAAAGTGTTTAGTGCTTTACCAACTTCACGACAGACTAGTTTTGAAAAGTGTGAACTCGCCGTTTATTTTTTAATTAGCCGTGTTGCGTCGATCTCCATGTATTCTCCCATAGGGCGGGCCGCCTCCTGGAACCCTGAGTACCACGTGACTCGCGCCGAGCTGCTCTGTCGGCCATGTTGTCGGCAAAACACGCGGATCAAAGGATTGCGCTACTCTGCTCCGTAGGAGCTATATAGTGCTCTAGTTGGTACCAAATCACAGTGGAGGCATCGGAGAGAGCCGTACGGGCAGTGTGCGATAGCACAGCAGCTGTGTTTTCCGCCTTCTGACCATGAAATGTGGACGAACAGTTTAAACAACCTACCGCGACTGTCTGATGGAACTCTAGGAGGCCACTGCATGCTGGCAACAACCTCGTCGAAGCACTGCAGCAAGTCCTACGCCTTCACTGTGGAAGCTTACACACTGCAGGTTGTCGCCAGCGTGTGCATAGGCCTCCGAAAGTTTCGTCAGACAGTTGCAGTAAGTTGTTTAAACTGTTTGTCCACGTTCCATGGTCGGAAGGCGAAAAACACAGCTGCTGCGCCATCGCACACTGCCTGTACGGTTGTTTCCAATGCATCCACCGTGCTTCAGTACCGACAACGCTTGCTAACATTAAAATACCGACGCTCTCAGTGTTGTCAGACTAACAAGCAATTTTGCATCAGGTTTATTGAGATGAGGCAATTTTCTCTGTAACATCAAGCAACATCGGCCAGAGAGTGTGTGCCCAAACAATGGTGGACTTCGATAATTGATGCTGCAGCTACCACACTCCGTTCACCTCTAAGCTGAGACTGCGATGGAACCTACGTCCTTGTTAGACCAGTTATATGTCTCTGTTTCGCCACGTCATCACGCTCCCGCCCATGCCCATACTGCCGCTCAAAAAGCGGGGTCAGGTGATAAGAGCAGTGATGTGATTGGTCGTAGTCATTTTGGAGCAGCTATTGGAGGAGCCAAAAGCTCATTTTGAAGAAGCAAAAGAGCTTTTGAAGCATAACCGCACACTTCATTTTCATTTATATCACTGCAAATGTGAGGAGGAGAGACGGCAAATATTAGGAGGAGAACAAACACTAGCTGTTTAGTTGCATGTGGAAGTACTAGACACGGTTACAAGACGGCTGATGAAGGACAGCGCAAACTGCCGTGAATGATTATTTTAGGTACGTAATCCCACTGAACAAATATTAAAATATAATAATTTTGAGGACCTAGATTTATGTGTCCTTCAAGTTCTAAGGGGGGGGGGGTTGTAACAAAACTGCAATTTATATATTGGACAAAAACAAAGCATAAAAAATAAACCTACAAAAGAGTCCATATCTTCCCTCTTGCACCACGTCTCGCTCTGGAGGAGTACCTTTCCCCTTAGCACCCGGGTGTGCTGCGGCGAAGAAAGACATGCAACATCGCGACGCCTAGTTCGCAATTGTTGCTTCACTGCAGTGCACCAATGTGTGGTGAGAAGCGCACTCAACAAAGCTAACTAACCAACCAGAAAATATCACGGGACTTTCTGCGAAACTTCCGAGTACTGTCAGTGCTTGGTGCGAAATCAAATCTAATAGTATGTTATTTGAGGCGATTATCGAAAGTCCTGAAATCCTGCACTAGCCTACCCTAAGGATCTGGTCCAGTAGCGAGGCCTGCAGCTGTTATATTTTGCGCAAATGGCACAGCAATCACATCA
The DNA here is from genome assembly GCA_037355805.1 of Ixodes ricinus. Taxonomy (NCBI): domain Eukaryota; kingdom Metazoa; phylum Arthropoda; class Arachnida; order Ixodida; family Ixodidae; genus Ixodes; species Ixodes ricinus. The sequence continues at coordinate 15,526 of JAZHYW010019306.1, read as the reverse complement.
CTGGCTGATAAAAGGGAGCTGGCTGATTGGTCCGGCAGGCACTGTAGTCTCAGTTTAAGGGTGAACAGAGTATAGATGGTGCACACTTTTGAAAAGGGTCTATTCAAGGGTAACTGACAGGCTGTCGGTGGCTCCAATACAAATAGCAAAAGCGCGTACTGCAATGTTCACTCGTCTCCTATAATTTTTATGTAGCCTTTGTTCTTGCCATGGGCAACACTGGATCCCACCGCTGCCGGCATGTCGTGGTCGAGACAGATTAACAACGACAACTGGTTTATTGCATACAATACGTGGTCTTGTGGGCTGTTGGGCTGGTGGCATCGATTACATGATGGGCCTTGTCTGCTAACCCTCTTTTGCGTCTTTTTGCTGGTGCTTGCAGCATGAGGTGCTGTGCTCGGCCATGGGCTCGGGTGTTGCAAACAGCAGTTCTGAATCAGCATAAAAAGAAAATAAAAAAAGAAGAAACAGGGTGACAAACCTGTAACAATGTAGCAAACAGAGATGTTTTACGCTGGCATCACACGAAAAATCTTTTTGAACGTTTTGACATTGCAAGGCAAACACAATTTTGGAAGTTTCACTGTCCAAAAACCAACAAGCACGTCAAAGGATTGAAGATCCAGTCCGCTGCCTGGCCATGATCTGACGAGCAGCTGAAATCTCGTTACATCTTGAAGTCGCAATAGCTCCAATTCCAGTCTCTCGAGTTCACGAGCAGCAATTGCTGAAATAACAACATGCTATTTTTGGTATGATCACCACCAAAAATACAATTATTCATGCTGTATAGACCCAAACTTTTGGAGTCATAACATGCAACAATGCCTATGCCTTACGCTGATGCACCTTGAACCATACATTACAAAACCAGAAAAATAAAACAATCAAATTTTGTTGTCAATTAACCTTCTGAACCTGCAGTGATTATGAAATTACACTACAAGCATATACAGATTAATTAAAAAAGTATGTTTAATATCTATCTTGAATGAACTTCAATGTTTTATTGTAAATATCCCATTCTTGCAAGCACATCAAACGCAATGATTGAAATGTGACAGAGGCATCTTGAGACATTTGGGATGTGAGTCACCTCACCATCGCCATTGCTAGCCTGGCTGCAAGCATGCCAGTTGACAGTGTCATCAAATACTCTACCAGGAAAAATACTTTTGTGTCTATTCATTTATGCCAGCGCACCCACAGTGCCAAATGTTGCCCTCCTAGTGGTGTAGACAGCACGCATCTTGAAAGAATGCATGAGGATCACACCGTCCATGCTGTACAGTAGTCATGCCGCACCAAGAAAGGGGCTGCCGTGGGCACACCGAGATACCGGGTTTGCCTAGACAGTAGAGCCAGCTGTCTCAACTTGTGCTCCAGCTGTCCGCAGCCATAGATGGCAACAGTAATCTATTGTTGCCATCAAGACCATGCCATCAAGACCATGTAAGAAGGTGCAAGACATGTGCCCAGTCCTGTAAATGCCTCTGGTGTAGGTTCGGGTCCGCTGGTCGGATACCAAGCAATGCCGAACACGGCTCATATTATGCCATACTGCTGGAGAGTTACGTCATACTGATCGTGGTCCACTCAGACACAAAGCAGATAGAAGCATCGGCCAATATCACAGTGGAGGAGATGCCAGCTCCTCCGCGTACGGGCAGCCATCGATGAAGCTTCGTGGCGCGCGCGTGCTCGTGCACGTTGGTTCTTCGCCGTAGGGTCTCGAGCAAGGAGGCCAATGAAGACAGCGGCCGTCTTGTAAACGCCACCTTCTTGGAAGGCCGGAGCTGGGCGGCCATCTTGCGTGCTGACTATATTACATTCATCCCTAAGCTGAGTCGGCGGTGGAAGTTACGTCCACAATGGACCAGTCATACATCCCTCTTTCGTTACGTGATCACGCTCCCGCTCAAACCCACTTGCCGAGGACTGGGTCAGGTGATGAAAGGAAGGCGGCTGATTCGGTCGGCAAGCACATGGTTCCCACTGCAGTCTCAGCTTAGGGGTGAACGGGGTATAGGGCAGCACGTCTCAATGCAATGAAATTTTGTAAAGTCCAAAACCGGGTACAGCAGAGCGACCGGCCAAGGGGAAAAGATCAGAAGGTTTGAAAGGCCACGTCTCAATGCAATGAAATTTCGTACAGTCCAAAACCGGGTACAGCAGAGCGACCGGCCAAGGGAAAAAGATCAGAAGGCTTGAAAGGCCACGTCTTGCAGGGCAGACTGGTAAAGTGAACGATCGCGAGCGTTGGAACACTGTGAACAACCTCAGGAGCTTATTTACTCTCCTGAAAGAACTGAAGAAACACAAGCATGGGAACACTGCAAGAACCTCAGAAGCTTATATACTGCCCTGAAAAAAAACTAAACAAGCATGAGTGCAAGAACGTCGTGAGAAACCGCAGGGGCTCTTTTTCTGCCCAGGAAAGAGTTAAACAGTCGAAAGAACGGGATGGGCAGACGCATCAAAATATAGTAACGGCCGACGCACCAAAATGCAGTGGTAGCTGACGCACCAAAATGTGTAATTCTCTGACGTAAAGGCGACCATGTTGGTGGTTCGACAATCAGGCTGCTACTTGGCGGCAGGAGACATCCTGGAAGGGCCGGTAGAGCGTTAGTGCTGGGATGCCCTGATGGGTGACGATGCAGAGGTGATTGACTTTTAGGTTTAGGTTTTATGAATCATAGAGCAGAACATCAAAACTGAAGAACACGACCGGCGAAAGAGGCGCGAGTTCCCGCTCGAGCTGGCACTTGTAACAACACAAATAGTGCCCGCGACGACGCAACAATCTAGTAAGAGTAAAGCTATACGCACTACGTCGTGCACTTCGAGCGGAAATGGCTATACGCACTATGCGGAGAGCATATGCCATTTGGGTCACCCTTTTCGGACGGCATGTGTATCACTGGTGAGTGCGTTAACCCCAGCTCCCCCCCCCCCCGGCCTGCGTTCACGCCACTTCGCTGTGACAGTGTGCAACTGCTAATTACAAAACTTAACCCATCCAGCCGGCAACCCAAGCCCCGCTGTCACCAACTGCACCCCCGGAAAGAAAGTCGTATACCATTTAGTTCTGCAAAACTTCGTCAACAACAATCGTTTTTTTTTCAGTGTTAGTCATTACAAATAAATGCCGTAAATATCGCCAAATGCCCAACAACAACAAAAAAAAATGTTCTAGAAAAAAAAAAAAACGTAGGCCCATCGAGGATCGAACCCGCGTCCACTTGCGTAGAAGCCGACACCTTAACCCCTATGCTATGCCACCGCTTGGGAAACTCGTAACCATTCATTTTATACGAGTTTCGCGTAGTGCGTGCGGCAATTTCCGGTCGAGGTGCACGACGTGTGCGTATCGCTTTACTCCATCTAGTAAAAGCCAGATTGCGTAGCGCAATGCCACTGGACCGAGGGCCTGGCAGACCCGCTACCTCGACACGTGTGGAAGTTCACTGCCGCTACGATGACGCGCTACAGCCGGGAGATCACAACCACGACGGGTGCGGCTCAGAAATCCAACCACTCCGAGATTGAGGAAAACAGTACGGGCGGACACAGTCACATACCTATGAGCATCTTTACCCTGTCGATCCTCGATCTCAGTGTTCAATGGTTCAATACGATCAGATATACAACTAGTCATTTTGTTTCACACTCTTGCGACCGAGTAAGACCGAGAGAGACCAGACCGTTTTTTAAGCCTTTTGCGACTTCTTAGGACCGAATGCGCTAGAGCGGAGCTGGTCCAGAGAGATCGCAAGAGGCTTAAAAACTGGTCTGGTCTCTCTCGGTCTTACTCGGTCGCAAGAGTGTGAACGGGCCTTAAATGCGGCAAAAACAATATCCATACCTCATTTCGGCAAACACTCACGACAGACCAAACGGGCCGTTCGTTTTTGTTGATGCCAAGCCAGGCCCAGCTGTTGAGAACCAGTGTTGCTGCTCGCGCCAACAAAATTTGTATTCCACCAATTTACGCGAATCGCCCAACAGATGTGAACTTGGCGGATATTAAAGGATCACGAAAGCTAAGGAAGAACATAATTTATAGTCTTTATGTAGTTATCTAAGTTACTAATATCATTTACGACTGCCTGCACGTGAACATCAGATTCGAAAGTGACCACCCTGTCCTCACCTCAAGAAAGGTGGTCATTCCACAGCGGTTAAGTGTCGTCACTTCGCCCAAAGCTCGTCACTCGCCCTTTGAAGTAGTCAAAGCCTCCAAACTGCCATTTTGACTACCCAGTGTAGTAATTTTTTCTTAGAGTGAAGCGCGTAACGGCGTCAAGCACGTAAGCAGCAATAGTAGAGCTATTTTTATTCCTTTGCATTTTTATGTTTATATTTCGGCCCATTTAGTTCTGCGAAGTTTCGTCGACAACATTCGTTTTTTTTCTGTTTTTTTTTGTGTTCATCGTAAAAAAGAAATGTAGGAAATATCGCCAAATGTCTCGACAAAACAAAATGATTGAAAAAAAATGAAAAAAAATCAAGCCCGCACTGTGGATCGAAGTCGAACCCGGGTGCTCTTTTGAAAGCGGTAGGCGACACGCCGTAGGCAACACTCCTCGTCCTCGAATACGAACGAGGTTGACCAGAGGGCGGGGGACCAAACAGCGGGCGCTGTTATTTTTTTTTTTTTTTGCCAGATCCTTTAAAGGTTTTTTTCGGAAAATACTCTACCTGCCCCGTGATAGTTGCAGGGAGGTAAAGGGAGAAGAATATTAACCATGGGAGAAAAACAAAATAGAAATACATTTTTTAAATAAATATTTCTAGGCTAGGTGGCGCAAGCTACCTCCCGGTAAAAAGGGAACAGTCAATATCCATCCATCCATCCAACGCATCCAACGGCTTGGGTCCAACCTCCGGACAAAATGCGAGTTGCCCAGCCGGAACACGGAGGGCGCCAACATCGAGGTGTACAGCAGCGCTCGCGTGGTCGGAGGCGCTAATTACTAAAGACTAAACAAAATAATAATTTATCAAACTTTATTAGCTCTAGTTTTAACTGCATATTATTTCACTAAATACAAAGTGCGTATTCCGAAAAAATATAACATACTTTTTAAAGTTCGTGTAAACATCACACTCTCTAAATTTTGTCCTTTCTTTGTTTTTTGCGCTTCTAAAACGAAACCGCGCCTGTGCGCATGCGCGCTTGCGCTTTGCGTGCTCCGAAATTGGTGGACCGTAGAGCACTATATAGCTCTTTCGGAGCAGAGTAGCGCAATCTAGAACGCCATTTCTTGGCGACCAGCGGTGAACACCCGGAGATTCCCACTCCGGTCAGAAATGCATGAGGAACGTGAGAAAATTGTTGTTTCTTCAATATTGTGGAGATACACGGAGCGACAATAGTTTTTGACATAATAAAGGAACATTATTAGAATGATTTTCGCCGAGTTGTGTGCAAAGTAAGGACGTAATTTCTTTTTTTTTTAAATTGCATGAGCGGCATTATACAGCAGACGACGCGGCGACGTCTCTGCGACGTCAAAGCGTTCACGTGACCCTCTCCGGCCAACCCAAAAAGCCCATATGCGCTGCGTGCAAAAATCGTCTACTTCAAACGCCATTGCCTTGGAAATTGCCTTCTCAAAATTTGCACACGCATCCGATATTATTAAAACTCTGATAAAGTGTTTAGAGCTCTACTCCACGACAGACTAGTTTTGAAAAGTGTGAACTCGCACTTTATTTTTTAATCAGCCGTCTTGCGTCAATCTCCATGTATTCTCCCATAGGGCGGGCCACCTCCTAGAACCCTGAGTACCACGTGACTCGCGCCGAGCTGCTCTGTTGGCCATGTTGTCGGAAAAACATGCGGATCACAGGATTGTGCTACTCTGCTTTGTAGGAGTCATATAGTGCTCTAGTGGACTGTTGTGGAGGCGTCCCTGAGTCTGCTCGGTCGGTGCTTCCGCGCTTTTGGTCGCCTTCGGTGCAAGCGTCGGCGCCTCGATCATCGCACTGCGCGAGCCTCGCACTCTCGGGCAAGTGGAAGGATTTTCGTGTCTCTGAAATACCTCATTCATGGGCTTACGCAAAGTGGTGCCCAAGCTGCGTCGGTTAAAGGAAGCACTCATTCGTTCGGATACCAACTGACGACGGTGAGTTTGAAAGTTTTCACCCGCATTGAAACTTTTCATCTACAAATTGCACCATTTGAGGTTGTTTTTTTTTACTTTTTTAGGTAATTGAATATATCCTTTTATTTTTGAAATACACAAAATGCCACCGTGATTTCATTACGATGAACACATTTCGGCGAGCGTTCTTAGCACGTAGTTTTGTGGATGAAGACCGTCCTGCAAGTATTTTATGATCTGTACACTGTTGACGAAATCTCACCTCCTCTATCTCTCGTCGATTTTGTGCACAATAGTGCAGATATCCCCGTTGAGTAAATTGTAGTCTATATATAAATATTCTTCTTCCAGTTTTATATTTCCCAGAGTTCATATCTTATAATATGTGCCTGTTTTTATTAATGTATCTCATGTAGATGCTTTGACTGCCCTGCGACTAGTTAGCCATGTTTTATTTCCTTCAGAAATAAATAGAAAGCTGGATAGTAAACTAATTTAATTTTGAAAGGCACTTTTAAAATCTCAAAAGATTTCCGCATAGAAGGGCAGAATGTAAACAGCAGAGCTTGATCGCGAGATGTGCTATCCGTCCTATGTATAAATATTTCGCAAGTTTTTACACCTACCAACGCTCTCCTCTCAAAACAATTAAAACTCATCTTAGGCATTTTTTTCTCGTTTGTTGCACATAAAATAGCAACATTTGCATTATGTGTTTCTTTGTGTATCCATACAGATTCTCAAGGCATGAAAATGACTCCAACAAGCCTCAGGGACAGGGAAACCCAATAAACAAAGGTAATGTCTGAAGTCACTTTTTCTGAAGTGCACTTGATTGATGGCCAACCTATCAAGCTGAATATGTAACCATCAGCATGCTAGGTTCCGTCATAGTGATCTATGCAGTTTAATCTACGGTCAACTGTAATGTGAAACGAGAATGACTGGGCAAAGAGGATGATAATAAAAACAAAAGGATAGTAGGAGCAGCCCTATAGAATGTTTCGTAGCCTTGTTTCTATTCTGCAAGTGTATTTGTTGCGACGAGAAAAACTAATGTGTTCTTACATTGTCCTGTGCAGATCCTGAGAAGACAGAGAGCACACATACAGCAAAAATGAGAAAGCACAATGAAGTGGCTGGTCCATCTCATGGACATCATAGGATCTCGGTGGCCACACCAAGAAAACCTGGTTCAACTCATGGTTCAACTTGACGGCGCAAGCGACAGGTATCGAAAGCTCATCAAGAGGCCAAAGAAATGAGAAATACCAAAGTTGTCTATAGACAGCAAGGTCTACACAGTGTTAAGAAATATGTCTCTAAAGATTTTTGTTAAGGTCTGTAAGTAAGCAACGAAAAGGTTTGCTGAAATAACAATGCATTGTGGGAAATTTCTATATTTTTAATATTTTTATTTTTAAATGTTTTATATTTTTATTTTATATATAGTTTTTTTGCGTGGACCAGTCAGAATGGCACAAGCTTTCAACTGGGCATGAAATCTTTGGGCTGTGCTTCTTGAGATCCTCGAGAGCCAATATTGTCCCAGGTTGCTCCTTGCATGATTTTTATAACGCAAGATCATAGACTAACAAAACCCTCTGCGCACCCACTTTGTTCAGACAAGTTATTAGCCTGTTGGTGGCCAACAACATTTGGGCAGTTCTTTTTCTTAGGGGGAGAGGGGCGGGGGAGAGATATGTTGCTTCGAACCAGTGATACCAGCGCCTTTGGCACCTAGAATTCAAACAACTACTTGGAGAGTTTCACTCTTTGAGATATCAAGTTTTTCTGGACAATATCTGACCCACTAAAGTTTGTGTTATTGTCTTATTACATAGGTTGAACAATTGATATTTTATAATTTATTTTCGGTTGGTATTTGAAAATCCACAACCCATACCCGTTTAAATTTTTCTAGACATACCTCACCGATAGGGCTGTTTGCATACGACCCTCTGGCAGGGCTGCATATTTACTTCACACTGGGTTTGCTTCGAAATAACACGTATCATAAATTATAATTTTTGTGTTTTCATGCTACTGAAACAAACATTTATGTTTGCTATTACAGTATTTTTTCTTTCATATGGACATCTCCAGTCCCAAAACTAATCTCCATAATGTTAGTCATCCATTATCATGAATCAATGCCACGATCACAAATAATAAATAATGAATGTGGTATGTTGTTCATTTTTGTCATTGCAACTGCGATAGGGAAAGAACTGCAAGTGAATCAGGCTGGAAGCCCCTGAGAATTTTAACCATTGCCAGTCACCATTGTCTTACCTGACAATGGTGAAGCTCTGGGTAAATTCAGTAACCGAAGAGCTTTACTATCCTTTTGTAGCGTTAGCTACACTGGCCGAGGTTGAGCAGTTTCGCGTGGCTCTCACAATGAGCCGTTCTCCGTGCTGCGCAAGCGCGAGGAGCAGTGACGTCACACGGCGCACAGCTGGCGGGGCGGACCGCCGTCGCCGCGGGCTCCGCTGCCACCGCGCGCGCCTCGCCAATCTGCGCAAGCGCGAGGAGCGGAAACGTCACACGGCGCACAGCTGGCATGCCGGAGCCGCCGCCGCCGCGGGCTCAACCGCCACCGCACGCGCCTCGCCGGTCTTCGCATTCCAGAGGAGTGACGTCATAGCCGCGCCAGACGCACTGGCGCCGCCACGTGCCCAGCCGTGTGCCTTCGTTGCGCAGTAGCCAAGTCTGACGCTGCACCGGTTGCTGCTTGATAGCGCCTCTCATTTTGTCCGCATAAGCTCACGCTACGTATATCCCGGCATAGCCGAGCTAAGCCACCGCAATTTTTTTGTCCCACTAACATTTTTTCCTTTTTTTCCGTTTGTTTTTACGGAGACCAGTATAAATATATAAAAACATGTATTTACCCATTTCGTTCCCAAGCTAGCTGTCCATAGTCCGTACTCCGGGTTTCTTTATTTAACGTGACGAGTTAGAATCGTATGGGGATACATATCAGTCCCCGAAAATATGACTTACATAGCGGCGTGACCGAAACGATCGACCATGTTAGCGAGACACGACTGTATTGTGTTTTTCAATCGCGAAGACAGATATTCTCGCGTCATAGTTGCATCTGAGCTTACGAAACATTAAACAGTCACTTGGCTAACTACGGCAGTAATATTTGCTGCCCGCTGATAGCCTTTAAAAGTGAAAAAGCATTATATCGTGTTCGCGCTAACAGTCTCGCACATTGTATCTTCACTGTAGCACCTCTTGCTAACGTAGATACTGCGCGCATTATTAATTTTTTCCGCATAGCAACGCTTGTTTAAAGCGACGGTGTAAATTGTTCTTCTTTGTCATGGAAATGACTGAATAAATATTTCTATGAGTGCGAAAAATGCTGCATCTGTTTTGATTCCGTGGAAGACTCCGACGACAAGTAACGGACTGTCAACTGCTGGACACAAGGTAGGCAAGCAGAACTTATAATTCTGTGCCATAACAAGTGGCATGGCACACGCGAACCGTAAAACTGCTCCTTGAAAGAGGAATTCGCGTCGCACGAGGCGTAACGGATCTCCAAGAAGGACGTACAACTATTCCCGTGACATGCTTTCGAGAGGAGCCGTAGCACCTAACGAAGGGTACCGCCGTGGGCCACGTCAAGGAGTTTCAGGCGCCAGCAGGAGTCACCGCAATCTCTGAGGAAACCTCGTCGTCACAGCGGAAGAGCACGTCGCCGCCGCAGCTCGACATCGACATTGAGTTCTAAGCTCTTAAGCGCCGGCAACTGGTTGATCTCATCGCCGAATACAGTGACTGTTTTGCCACGTCGTCGAAAGTTCGCCAAACACCAATGGCGAAGCATCAGATTATTACTGACGACGACGCGCAACCTGTGCACCAGTCGCCGTATCGAGTCGCCTTAAAAGAAAGGGAGGTGATTAAAGACCATGTCCAGAAAATGCTCAACGACGGCATCAATCAGCCCCCAAGAAGTCCACGGGCGTCCCCTGTCGTCATTGTAAAGAAGAAGGACGGAACCCTGAGGTTCTGCGTGGACTATTGTCGACTGAACGATGTGACAAAGATGGACGTCCGTCTATTCGCTCCCCCGCAACGGCGATACGTAAGACCGACTGCGCCACTCCGATATTTTTCATTGATGGACCTGAAGAGTGGTTACTGACAGACTGAAGTCGACGAACGCGACCGGGAATAAGCTGCCTTCGTCACTCCCGACGGACTGTACGAATTCAAAGTGATGCCGTTCGGAATTTGTACTGCACCAGCCACCTCCCAGCGTGGCATGGACACCGTGCTGGCAGGTCTGAAAAGGCGGAGCTGCCTCGTCTATCTGGACGATGTCGTGGTTTTTCACGGGATTTCGACGAACACCTGAGGCGGCTTCGTGCCTTGCTTAAAGCCATCAAGACCACCGGCCTGTCACTCAAGCCAACAAAGTGTCGGTTCGCCTATGGTAAACTGAAGTTCCTTGGCGACGTTGTGAACAACAAAGGTGTTCTCCCTGACCCAGAGAAGACCTGCGCCGTAGCTGCATTTACGCCGCCGTCTCACAAAAAGGCCGTGAGAAGATTCCTCGGCCTCTGTTCCTAATACAGACGGTTTGTTCGTGACTTCGCCAAGCTGTCCGCACCGCTGACGCACCTCACGAAGGTAGCCGTAAAGTTTGAATTTACAGAAGAACACCAGTGGTCATTCGATGAGCCCAAACGAAGACTCCAGACGCCCCCGATTCTTGGCCATTTCGACCAGTTTCTTGAAACAGAGATCAACGCGGACGCCAGTAACTCCGGACCTGGCGCGGTATTTGTCCAAACACAAGACAGGGCAGGGCGAGTCATCGCATACGCGAGTCGGACGCTGTCTAAGGCGGAGAAAAACTACTCAACGACCGAAATGGAGTGCCTTGCTGTCTTCTGTGTAATAACAAAGTTCCGCCATATTTGTATGGAAGTCCTTTTCGCGTGGTCACGGACCACCACTCGCTCTGCTGGCTCGTGAATCTGAAAGACCCCTCCGGACGCCTCGCCCGGTTGAGCCTGCGACTGCAGGAGTTCGACATGACCGTGGCGTACAAGTCCGGCCGGAAGCACAATGACGCCGGCTGCCTGTCAAGGGCCCCAGTCTAGGCCGCTCCTGCCTGCATTCAAGACGTCGACGATGAGTGTTTTTTCAGCGCTCTGGATGTCAGCGATACGGCAGCACTCCAACGAGACGACACTGAACTGCGAGCGCTCATCGAGCACCTTAAGGGACAAGCAAGGGCGGTTCACCGTGCTTTCTTACGAGTCCTGCCTACCTCCTTCATACGGCAAGGGGTTCTGTACAAAGAGAACTTCGTCAACTACAACACAGCGTGGCTGTTGGTTATTCCTTCCAGTCTTCGAGAAGAAATCTTCCAAGGATGCCATGACTACCCAACGGCTGGACACCTTGGCTACAGCAGGACGCTCGCCAGGATTCGAGAAAAATACTACTGGCTGAGGCTACCGAAGATTGTTCACCTCTACACTCAGTCATGCCACGAGTGTCAACGACGCAAGAAACCGCTCACGAAGCCCTCAGAACTTCTGCATCCGATTTGTCCCCCGTCCACGCCGTTCCAGCACTTTGGAATGGATTTACTTGGCCCTTTCCCGCCGTCAACTTCGGGAAACCGCTGGGCAATCGTCGCCACAGATTATCTCACACGGCACGGCGAGACGAAAGCCCATCCATCAGGTACGGCTGTTGAAGTCGACATGTTTTTCATCGAGTCCCTTGTCCTCCGGTATGGCATGCACGGCGTCCCGAAGTCCTTATTACAAACCGTGGGTCATCGTTCATGGCCTAGCGGACGCAAGAGATCCTTCTTCTCAGTGGCACCGGCCACCGTAGAATCACTGCGTACCATCCAAAGACAAATGGACTGACAGAATGGCTAAATAAAACTATCGCGGACATGATCATCATGCATATTGACGTAGAGCACAAGACTTAGGACGAGGTGTTACCCTTCGTCACGTTTGCTTACAACACGGCGGTGCAAGAGACCCCAGGAGTAGCCCCGTTTCAGCTGGTGCATGGCAGAAAAGTAACGACCATGCTCGACGCAATGCTACAACTCTTAAAAAACGGTGTATTCTTACAACCTTTGTCCCTTATAAAACACCCCAAAACTTAAGTTCAACGTGCATCGCACTGACCTCGATCTGACGGTACTAACTTTCCCGAGAGGTTTGATAGCCGTGTGGTACAACTTATTAAAATAGTTGATGTACGTGTTACTGACTACACAAAAAAGGAAATAATTATTGTAACTTCGCCTCTGTGGGTGTCGACCGGGATCCAGACAGCAGACAGCCGGCTTCAATCGCACCCGCGTTCCAACTGCCACGGGGCGTTTATTTGTGAGACAAAGAAGAAAAAGACAAAACACGCGACGCCGTCCTAGCGGAGGTAATTCATTCAGTCACCACATTTCCCCACACTAACCCAAAACACACGTTTACACACTACAACAGCAACACTTCAACTTGGTCTGCCAACCAGGTAATAAGTAAGCTATGTCGGGTTGCCTACTTATTCGCGTGCTGTGCCTTACAGAAGGAGCGGGCACACCAGGTTCGTCATCGTCATGACTATCGAAGTGGTTCTCAGGCTCCGAGTCCGAGTCATCTGAATCCGTGGATGCTGCCGCCTCACCGTGTTCCACCGGCGAGCTCCGTTCTGTATCAAATCCATCTTGAGATCTTGGCCTCAGGGGATCAACGTGTACAAAACGAATCCTACTAAGGACTCGCACCAAGTATGTAAGAGTACTAATTTTCTTCGTCACCTTTCCTCTCGCCCATCCCGTTTCCTCCCCTCTCACGTTTCACACCTACACTTTGTCTCCGACATTGAACTTCCCTGGCCTTGGCAGTTGGGTGTCAACGGTCTTCTTGGCTTCATTTTGTTTTTCTCGCCGAAAAGAAGCAGAACCGGGTTTCAAAAAGGCAAGACGTGTCCGTGGCAAGCACCCAAAAAGAGCTCTGCCGGCGTCTTTCCAGTTACCACATGGGCAGTTGTTCTGTACTGCAACAAAATGTTTGACAGTTTCAGCTGCATGCTTCTCTTTCCACCCCGCTCCCTGTCCTCCAGCACCTGTTTCAGAAGGAACTTCTTCATCGTCTGAACTGCGCGTTCGGCAAGTCCATTGGATGCCGGGTGGTAAGGAGGAGTTGTCGTGTGCAAGATTCCATTTTCATGCATGAAGGATCTGTACTCTTCAGACACCAGCCGTGGTCCATTATCTGTGACCACTTCTTCTGGCAACCCAAATTGCGAGAATATCATCTGCAGCTTTTCGATGGTGTGCCAAGAGGTCATAGACGACATTAGAATGGCTTCTAGCCATTTTGAGTGGTAATCGACAAGGATCAGTATGTTCAATTGATCTTTCTGTGCGAAGTCTAGGTGCACGCGTTCGAAGATCCTAGTAGACAACAGCCAATGTTGGACCGGAGCACGGGGGGAGTTGTTCTGCGTTGCTTGACAGACGTCGCACGTTCGCCCCAGATTCTCAATGACAGCGTCTAGTCCATTCCACCAGATATGATGTCTCGCCAGCATTTTCATTTTAGATGCTCCTGGATGACCTTCGTGTAGAAGACGGAGGATGACGTCATGCAATGCTTTTGGGATGACCACTCTCGTGCCCCATACCAAGCAATCCTGGTCAGCAGACAACGCGTCTCTTCTCTGAAAAAAGGAATTAAGTCCGGATCGTCTACTTTTTTAGGCCATCCTCGTTTCGTGATTTTGATGATGCGAGTTAAAGGGGATCCTTCTTAGTCTCTTCCTGCACTGTCCAGCTTGGGACTGCAACATGATCGAGCGGCTAAAAGTAGTTAACCTGGTCACAGTCTTCAATTTTCGCGGGAAGGGCGTCGGCGTGGCCGATGCTGGCACCCTTCGCAAAAACGATCACAAAGTCGTACTCAGCAAACAGAAGTCGCCATCTCTGTATACGTGCTGCTGCCATGCCGGTTGACTTCTGCCCTTGCTTTGAAAGTGTGGGAAGAGGGTAGTGGTCAGTGACCAATGTGAATCTTCTACCGAAAAGGTACTTATGAAACTTTTTGAGGGCGAATACGATGGCAAGCGCTTCTTTTTCTAGTTAAGAGTAGTTTTGTTCGGCCGTCGTCAGTGTTCTTGAAGCGTACTCAACCTGTCTGTGAACTCCCTTGCTCACTTCATGAGCCAAAACGGCTCCTACACCATAATTATAAGCATCGGAGGTCAACCTAACAGGCTTACTTAGACAGTACAAAATCAAGACATCGGTACTACATAGAAGCTCTTTAGCTTTCCTCACACACTCATCAGACTCTTTTGACCACAACCATTCAGCCCCTTTTTCTAGCAAGTCGTACAGAGGCCGCAGCAATGCAGCGAAGTCTGGCAGAAACTTGTTGTAGAAGTTTAGCATTCCTAGAAAACTGCGAAGTTGATGTACATTTGAAGGAAGCCGAGCGCTTTGGGCCGCTTTCAACTTGACGGGGCAAGGTCGGAGCCCGTGTGTCTCAAGCATATACCCAAGGTACTTCACTTCGCCCACAAAAAACTTGCTCTTTTCCAGGTTCAAGCTAACGCAATGCTTGGCAAGTCGTACTAACACGCGTTTCACATTGTCAAAGCATTCATCATGGTTCCTGCCTCCAATCAACAGATCGTCTCTGCAACATGCAACCTTCGGCAAACCAAGCAAAATCTTATCCATGGTAGCCTGAAAATAGCAGGAACGCTCGGCACGCCGTACGGCAACCGCGAAAATTCGAAAAGACCGAGGTGAATGTTTACTGTCAGAGCTTTCCTCGCGTTGCTATCAAGTTTCAGTTGTAAATACGCAGCGCGCAGTTCAAGAACCGTGAACACGCGGCATTCCGTGAACGTTGCGAACAACTCGTCTACTATTGGCAATATGTAGTGTTTTGTGCGCAAGTTCGGATTTACTGAGACACTGTAATCGCCACAGACACGAATCTTTCCGCCGGGCTTCGGATCAATGACTAGCTGAGTTGCCCAGTCACTAGCCTTCACAGGAGATATGAAACCATCGTCAATCATTTCCCTCAACTCGCAATCAACAGCGTCCCTAAACGCAAAAGGAACAGTACGATGCTTGCAGAACGGTGGCTGAGCATTATCCTTGAAAACAAGGCTTGCCGTGAATCCTGTTATGGCTCCGGATTCTTTCTTAAACACAGACGGAAACATCACTTTCAATGTTTCAAGAGATTTCTTGTCTGCTGTGACTGCGAAAACTGACCTCCAGTCCAGCTTTACTTGCTGCAGCCAGTTCCTACCAAGCAGCGCTGTAATAATACTTAAAAAACAAGCGAGCTGGAATACAGAAGGGGACGAACAGAACACAACGTCCAGTT
>JAZHYW010019305.1:0-50931 GCA_037355805.1 Ixodes ricinus | reverse complement strand
CTGCGCCACTTATCACAGACACTGAAATGTTTGGTTCAGCATCGCTTTAGGCTTTTAGAAATTAATTTGTCTTTTATTATGAGAGTTCTAAAGATTGTCAAACTAATTACGGAAACTTGTTCAATTTTATGTCGCCGTCTCCTTTCATGCTCGCTATTTCAATAGAAGCTTTACCTTTTGCCGGCGAAACTCGGATATTTTGGAGGCCTCTAAACCGCCTTAGACTTGTTACCAGCTCCAATGTTTAAACACGAGTGAAGCAATGCTATGCGAAGCGCAAGTTCGTCTGCTTCGTTTCCAGGGGGTATGGTGACGTCAGGATGTCGAGCTCTGATTGGCTCTGATTGAAGGATAGTGGGCAAACCTCAAAGAAAGCTACCCTGAGGTCTACCGCACTATCTTTCAATCAAAACCAATCAGAGATCGACGTTCTGACGTTGCGACAACCTCCGCAAAAGAAGCAGATGAACGTGTACTCCGCATCGATAAAATTCCAAAGTCTAATTCATTTTCGTACATCCGCCGCAATTTACATGCACTTGTGCCGGATTACTTTTATTTTTATTTTTTGCCGCATTGCAAAATTGTTCGTATACACTCCAGAAAACTCCTGTTTGTCTACGTTTTCACATAGCCGTCTTATTATCGGTTTGCAGTCAGTGAGGTGCCGGTTTATCCAATAAGAACACCGAAATACGAATTATGCACGCCCTAGCTTTCATTCCTTAAGCTCTCGCTGACCGTAGTTGATTAAGCTCGGCAAATAACTGGGCCCAAATCTGTCTACGTCTAGAAATACTGTCTGCGGTGCGGCACCGAGCATTACGTTATGCATGGGACGTTACGTCAAGCTCAATGTAACGTCGCAAACTTGACTCGTAGGTTCACGCATATTGAGTTTTATTGGCAGATAGCTGGGATTGGCTCTTCGAGCACTCTGTATTAAAGTGGACCCACGGACACTTTTTTTTCTTCTTTAAATAGTGTAATAATCTCTTATGACCTCATCTACGGGAGAACTTCGTTCGAAAACAAAGACGTCGAACGACCTCTCGATTCGTCATCATCATCATTGCCGCAATCATCACGACGACGTTTGGGTGCCTCGTGTCACGGCCAGAGAGCAGTACTAGTCCACAGTGTACACACAACCACGGTCCGAGGAGTTAGGTCTTTGCTGCACACGTGAACAACTCGTATACGCCGTCTACCTAATGAGCCACTGAATACCCGCGGAACGCTTAAAAACCGTTTTTCGAAAGTCATTTTTGCGCAACTGTGGCCCCTATAGGAGACGAGCTGTCCCGCAGTTTATTCCGCGCAAAAAAAAAAGAAATCTTAATAATACAAAATGAGGTTTTGGACGGAATGAAGAAGCTCGCTGCAAGGGTAGAGGAGAAAATGGGTTCCTTCGAGGCTCGCGAGCCACGGAGGACGAGAAGTCGGAGGAACCAAACAGTCATTAGAACCGCAGTGGGGGATGCAACGGAAGAAGACGAATTAGTCATTTATCATGACAAGTGGCAGTTGCTCGCTTTGGGAGATGCGCGCGCTCCGTAGGGGGCACGGCTCAAGCCTATTCTTCAACGTCTCATTACGCTGCATTAGGCAGTTTTCGTGTGGTTTTTTGGTTGTTTTTCTTAAAGCGCACAGACTCTCGAAAAACCTGAAAAAAACTCTCAGGTCTCGATGTGGGTTCGGCAGGTGGCGCAAGGGGCGCCGGTCGCTTTTTGTCTTTGTTATTTTTGCGCGCACGTGTCTGCCGGCACCCACAGTCTGTCATCGATGCTGCCAAACAACAACAACAACAAAAAATATATATGTATTTTTTGCGCTCTCAGCGCGATTTTGCGTTCAAAGGGAACACGCCGTCTGGGTGAAAATTAGTGAAACCAAAACCTAAAAAGGAAAAGGAAACGTGGATCGAGAACAAAGAGACAAACAATCAGTTTCAAAAGTTCGTCTGCTCTCTGGGTAACTCGAGATGGATGAGGACGCAAATGTCAAATTGTCTGATTCGGAGAAAACCAACCAACCCCTGCCAATCTGGCTGCCCTCGTAAACCTTTTCTCACTTTTACTTCTAAGGAAAAGCATGTGTATTTTATCTGTGTAAGACTTGTGCGCCGAAGTCACCGAAAACTTAAAAAACGTAGGGTCGTAGCCTGGTCGCGCTTTCTGCTTATTCGTTCGTTCTCTGGGGTCTTCTGGTGCCGCAATTTTATCGGCTGCGGAGCGACCATTAGATGCTTAAATGGGTACAGAAACGAAAATTGAAATACTGTAAACGACTTAATTTTCGCGGACTTAAATTTTGCGAATTGGGCCAAAGCTGAAAATTTGAAAATATTCGCGGGTTTTAATTTTTGCGAATCGAGTGTAGCTTCTGTAGCGTTCACATGTTGCGCGAATTGTTCGTGGGACGTACTTTCACGAATGTAGCCGATTCGCGAAATTCGCGAAAATTAGGTCCCCGCGAAAATTTAGTCGTTTACAGTATTCAAATTTCGTTCGGAAATAAGTCAATCACGACGGATAATAACCGTGAATGATAATCGCACGTTTGCATTTTGAACGACTGGCTCTATTTTTGTTCCAAACGCTGCACTCGAGCAAGCGCTCGAAGAGAAGCGAACGGAGAGCGCGATGTGTCTTGGGATATCCGGTGCAAACAAAAACAGAAAGAAAAAAAGATTTCCCGCCTTCGTGACGTAGCAAGGCTGGCGCGTGGTTATGAGCTTCGCCGTTGGTGGCGTGGTCAGCGTTGTGGTAGTGTCAATGGCGTCAACGCGTTACAACCGAGCGGTTCGAATTACCCGTGGGGTGACGAGCGTGTGGCTGGCCCAAGGAGCACGTAGCTTCCACAGCACTGTCGGCTTAGGGGTGAACGGGTGGGGAAAGCAACGTTTGTCCGAGTTTTGAGTGACGGGTTAATCTTCTATGGGGAGAATGGCTGCGTCCGGGTACACAAACGAGGGTCTGAGCAAGAGGGGAGTCCCTCCTTTCCGTCTTCTTGAACTGTTTGGTGCAATGCGTGATTTGTGAGTTGAGGAAAGCCAAGAAGGAAAAATGTTGAATTCCAAAGAGCGGCGCTGCTCCGACGGAACTTGCTATGTCATGACTACGTAGCAAGTTCCCCAACGTTGCTAGATTACCTCCCAAATAGACTCCACGTGCATCCACCAGCGTGTACAATGAAAGATAGTTAAATTAGTTTTAAACGGCGACGGCCACCGAGCACGGCACCGAACGAGCACTCTCGTTTCCCAGTCGCTACATTTTTGTGGTAAACCAGCGACGACTTTGAAAGAGCTCACGAATGGCGACAACGAAAGATTGGTATTTTTGAGGTAATGCTGCAACATGCAACACATTAAAACAAAAACGTAGCCCTTTAATTTCGTTTCTGTACCCCTTTACAACTTGCCAGAACCTACGTTTCTTAAAACAAAGAAACCAAAAAAAAACCGTTAACATACTTTTTAATACATATAGCTTTTTTTTGCCAGGCGATTTATTGGGGTGTTAGGAGACTACCTAATCAATATTTTGCTGCAAAGTCAGGCATATTTTTAATAAAGCAAAAAAAGAAAATCTCAACTGCTTGAAAGTTCCGCAAGCACGAGCTTCCGTGCTCGCGTTTCGCGAGCACAGAAGCTCGTGGCCGGAAATCACGTGGCCACACCCGACCACATTTTTTTTCTCCGCCTCGGCGCGTGAAGCAGACGACGAAAACGACGAAGTTGCTTGAACCGTTTGTCGTGCGATTTGTTCGCACTTACATCCGTTCCGCTCGAAGACCGATTGGCCGGTACAATGAACGACAGTTTCGAAGTAGCGGCACCACACCCATCCCAACGTCGGTCCGTCATGTGCCGCCATCGCGTCGTCCAGCCCGCGGTACGTCGCCATATTGAGAATGACGTGTACACGTACACATCGCGACACTGTTAACGCGAACACGACATCGGCGCATTTTTGCATTTTATTTCTAAATAGGATTAGCGAGCACGAAATTGTATCGCTTATATTATAGAACTGAATGAGCTCTTTCCGGAGCAATAATGTTTTGGATGACATCCCTTGGTTTCAAAAAGAAAAACTGGAAAAAGCGGTGATCGCTTGTTCGGGCTAACCGTGTCGCGCCCTGTACCTCCTGTGATGTGTGCAACATCTTTTTTTTGTTTTTTGATAAAAGTAAAACATTTTTAGCTTCTTGGAGGCCACAAAAATGAGATGCATATTCTTTTCTTTTTTTCAATATTGAGTGTGTGCCCTAGATGACCCACGACTTCGAATACTATTGGTACACCAAGTTTGAACTCCACGGAACCATGAAAAAGAGAGTGAGCGTGACTGAAACCGGCCAATTCTCGACAGGGTGTTTTCGGGCAGAAAGAAAACGAATTCCGAGCCGAAAATTGTGTACGTGTTAGTTGGGCTCTTAGCTTGTGGTCGCGGTCAATAAAACAATCACCGCGCGACGCAAAAAAAAAGAAAACGCAACATCACTTATATTTCTACTCAATCACGACGCAATATCGTCGAAATGTCCCATCCGCTGACGCTGTCCATTCGCATCCCGTCGCGTGATCGTCCGCACATTTTTTGTCGTGTCCTCCAGCATTCTAAATCCGGGTCACACTGCTCGTACATCCTACAAGAAGACAGTCTGCAAACACGAGTCATCGCAATATCCGTGGTTCGAATGCCGCCTGCCCAAGTTTCTTCCTTGAACTCATTCCCATGCGGCATTCGAAGGACGGATCTTGCGATGACACGGGTTCGAATCTGTATGCAGACTGTCTCTTGTATGATGTATAAGCAGTGTGACCCCGGCTTAAGGGTGTTCCTCTAACACTCCTATGGTGTTAGCCCTGGTGACAACTTGATCTACACCAGGGTGTAAAACTAGTGGACACGTGCACATACGGGTGCTTGCGAGCATATCACGGACGCGCACAAATGCGCAAACGCGCACGTATGTACTTACGCACCTATACGCGCGCTACCCCACACACTTGATAATATAAAGCAGACAGGCGCTGGTACACATGCGCATAAAAACACACAGAAAAAGCCCACAGACCTGCACACGCACCTGCATGCACTCAAACACGCACCCGGGCCCTAATGATTCGACACACATGAATATAGACAAAAGGTGGGATGAACAATTAACAGGGATGTATAGGAAGCACGAATATGGGTATATAGACGGGTAATCGCGACTGCAGATGCGCCAGACAACAAAAATGAGCACCAAAAAAAGATATTCGGGATGAGCGGGTTGGTTAAACGATTTAGATATTATAGGAAGATGACATAAAAGGGTGAACAAACACCGTTCTCAGTTAACTCAGTCCGTCCGTCCTTTTATGTCATGTTCCTAAAATATCAAAAACAAGAGTGGACAAATAAAGCGACACACACGTAACCCTTCTCCTACGGGAGCACGTTTTCAGCACGTAATGGCGGAAATATTATTTAAAAAAAATAAACATAAGTTACCAAATGTGCTGAAAGAGAACAAATTATCCCAGTCGTTAAAATGTTAACGGCCCCTTAAATTCCCCAAGAGCCTTAAGAAAGTTTAGATTTATTGTCGTTTGGCCGCTTTAAAACCTTTCCGCAGTATTAGGACTTGCGCACCAGACCCCAGGGGGAGCCCGCAGAGCGTGGCGAAACATGGTGCGCAACAACGGCGGCAATTACACTTCTCGAAAACATGTCCACAAGCGAGTGTTTAGGGGTCACGCAGATCTGCCTCCAACCGAAACCTGCTACGACGGGCGGCACAGGTGCGCTCCTCGCGCAACGTGTAGACACATGCGGGTTAATACCTTCGTCTTTGACAAAGCATTTTTTCCACTTACTTCAAGTTCAAAAGAAACGCTGGACGTCGCGGGCTCCGAGTATTTTATTATCGTCCCACAGCCAATGCTACAGCGGCATTGACCGATATAGAATCTAATTCGTACTTAGCCACGACAAGCATTTCTTAAGGCGTCAGTGTCGCTAACTCTGCACTGGGATCAGGGGAAGAGAGAACGGAAAGATGTGTTGAGAGAGCACAATGAAGAACTCTGACGATGACGGAATAAATGGAAGACAGACACACACACACAAACACGTGCCCACACACACGAACGCACACAATCTAAAGATGTGATCAGAGTCCGGTATAGCAAGAAATAGTCCCAGAGCCTTGGATGCCTTTGGGGATCGTTCTACTGCAGGCACCAGCCGTGCGTCTGTCTATCTGGTTCCGTGTGTCTTGTAGAGCCTGTCGTTTCTCGGGGCAGTTAAGGCACTCGCGCAGGATATGTTCTATTGAGCCCTGCACGTGGCAACAACAAACACAGATCCTGAAGCCCCTGGTGCCAACGAAGTGAAGGAATTTGAGGGTGCATGCCCCCCTTTCCCCAGTGTTAGACGATGCTAGACAATGCAGGAGCGATTCCTGTTGCCTTCGCAGTCCAGATGGCGGGCGGCAAGTAAGATATGTGTGTTTCAGTTACGCTATAGTTTTCCCGGGCCTCAATCCTTTCATCGGTGCGTTTTTTTTAATAACTTAATAAAGAAACATCCACGTAACCCATCTCCTGCGGGAGCACGTCTATGGCATGTAATTGCGGAAGTATAAGACGTGAAATTAAGTTACCGAAGTGCAGTGAAAAGGAACAAATTGCCCGGGTCGTTAAGACGTTAACGTCCCTTCAAATCTTCTAGGAGCTTAAAAAGGGTCAAGATTTATTGTCGTTTGCTGGCTCTCCGCAGTATTAATAGTTGCCCATCAGACCACAGGAGGAGCCCCCAGACCGTAGCGAAACACCGTGCACGACAACAGCGTAGATTACACTTTTTGAACGCTCGCGCACAAGGGAGTGTTTCGGAAACACGCGTAACTGCATCCACCCGAATAATTGCTACGATATGCGGCAGATGTCCATTGGGGGAACACCCATGCAGCGGCCTAATATTTTCGTTGACATAACTCAGAACTTTGAACAGGGAATATTTCTAACTTATTAGAAGGCAGCTGGTTTTAGCTCAGAATGTGCTTATGGGCCGGATATCGCGCGAAATGCCTTACGCTCGAGTGTGACAAAGGAAAAAAAAAAGTGCTACACGCAGGCGAGGACAACCATAAAGCGTACAGAGCCTATAGCAGGCATATTGAAGACGTAGTTCGTCATATTTAATCGTACGTAATTGTAACTACCAATAATTATTCGTAACGAGAGGGATTCACCAAGCAGTTTGGTAGGAACCAAACCCCGGACCGCGCGGTCTGCAGCTCAACACCTTATCTCGGCGTTATGAGGAGGAGCTGAAAGTGAGTGCAAGCTAGAGTTCCCGTATGGGATAAAAAAGATATTGGGTTGTGTGTATGTTTATACAGCTTAGAACTTCGTCTCCACGCGTCGCCGCGCCGATATTTGCCGAGATCCGATCAGATGAGGAGCAGACTCAAATGTCGTGAAGGAAAGTGGACGTTGCACGCGCCCCGGCGTACGTTTCCCTGCTTTCGAGCGCGCGGCGCGCCTCGAACTCGCGGCGCCGCTATTCGCCGAATTCAGTAACGTAAGGAGAGGGATCAACATGCCGTGCAGGAAAGACGGCGCTACGGGGATGAACGCGCAGCTCTGGCTCCCTTAGGGAGCACATATACAGGAAATCTAGTGCAAGCAACTGGACTAAGTATGACTCAAGGAACCCCGTGGTATCCTTTAGGCCACCGTGGGTAGCTGACTCTTGAATGACGAAGTGCAGGCTTCGTCATTCAGGAGTCAGCCTGAATGTCGAGTCAAATGAATTAGAGTCAAACAATTCCCGACGCTGGGAGCGACGCAGCAGGACCAAGAGGCGTGTTGACAGGCGATGCAGACGCTTGAACTCACTCATCCTCTCCCACCCCTCTCTTCTTGTGCTGTTTTTTTTTTTCGGTAAGACGGTATTTTAGGACGCCATGACGTAGCTGGACCGAGAGGCGAAATCACCTTGGTAGCTGGCCAACTCTGTGGCAGCTGGCGCTTTCGAAACGTTATCTCGAAAAGCTTTTTAACGTCGACCGCGGAGGCGACTATAGTAAGAGAGCGTTTCATTCTTTAAAGCGTCAGTCTGCTTTTGCCAGAAAACCTCGGCCAAAAGTCACAGCATATCCACGTGGTGAATGATAATGAGTGGGCGAAGCTCCGGAGTGAATCGTCGGTAAACCAGCGATTCTTCCGTTAATTCGCCCACTCATCGCCATGTAAAGACGTGAGAAACACTGTGTGTGTGTGTATACAAACCACAATCTATCACACACACCACAGCTATGGCCGAACGAAACGTCTAGAAAGTCTCGCTTAAACCGCGCGTCGGCACCTTCGGGCTGAGCTCGCCTGATGCGTTTTGCAGACGCCTCCACGAGCTCTCGCTGCATCGGGGTCTGCCTGCCGATACGCGCGCTTTCTTGCCGCTTCCCGTTCCCTGACGTTCTGCAGATCCTCTTGGCGCCGCTGCCGTGCCGCTTCGGCTTCCCGCTCTCGTACGGCCGGATCTTGGCGACGCTGCCGTGCCGCTTCGGCTTCCCACTCTCGTACGGCCGGATCTTGGCGGCGTCGCCGAGCAGACTGACGACGCGATTCGGCTTCCCGCTCTCGCACGGCCGGATCTTGGCGGCGTCGACGCGCAGCCTGACGACATGCTTCGGCCTCTCGCTCTCCGCACGGCTGGATTCTGTCTGCGAGCGCGCGCTGCCGCCGCCTTGCGCGCTCTCCGCTCCGCAACATGAGCTAAGCGCCATCTGTCATCTCTACATAAAGTTAATTCCGGAACACGCCATCTCTTGAGCCATTCATAAACTAAACTTGAAGTGGCTACATACAGAGGGAGGGACAGACCCACGGCTTAAGGAGCTTCGCCCCTAATAACTGCAATTTATAAGTTGTATGAACGAAGAGGCTCTGAACATCATGGTTTGACTCGAAAATGCAAACGGCGTGCGAACAATGAGCAGGACATTTTATGTGCGCATTGTCTCTAAACGGATTACAGTACCAAGGCAAAAAAAGAATTCTTGCACTTATTCATTCGACGAGCTTTTTTAGGTATAGACATAGACCGACGCGCGGCACTGAGGCCATGCCCTTGCGGTGGCGCTACTGTCGCCGCGGCGAATGTGCAAACACTTCACTTCACACAAATCTGGTTTTTGCGTACACGCAGTACCCACACCTGGTGTTTATATTAAACCAAAATTCCACATAAAAATAAGTTTGGACTTTCTGTTTTGAAATGTGCTAATACCTTTTTGATACTACATTTTGTTCGCTGTGACTCACTATTCAAATTGTCAACAGAAAGTAAGGTCGGTGTTTACTATTCGCTCTGTTTCTCTCTGGCTAAATAAAGTGTGCCAACGTTTCCGCATGCCGTGTTCATATATTATTCGTATAGTACATGCGCTATCCGGAAGAATGTTGTTGCAGGCACGTGAGAAAGTCTCAATGCGAGTCACATTAATCATGTCTGGTGGCAAACTGGAAGTGGCGGAACGGGCGACATGTGAAGAGAGACGCGGTTTAAGTACATAACAAGCGGTTAATCCTCGTGCGTAGAAAAAGTGTAGAAAGAATGCCGGTGAATGAGATAACTCGCAATTAATCGTACTGCCAATTAAAAATAGAACAAGACTGAGGTATACTGTGCATGGCTCGATCATGCAGCACGGACTAGCACAAACTCCTTGGTACAGAGCTATATACTCGAGTTGTCACGAGTATTTACATCGAAAGCGAGCTTTAAGCTAATGCAGAAGACAGTCCTACAGGTATCGCCGACGTACTCAATATAGTAAACTATGTAAACTTTTCTTCCTAATAAGGGTCTCTATGGACGAAAATAATTAAAGAGGGTTAACGGTGAAGACGACAACTTCTCAAACTGCACGCGTTAAAACTAATGACCCATGCTTGCACCGACGTTTCCGTACAAAACCCGAACCAAGAAGCGTCAAAATCCATTTGAACCAGGGATCACTCAAAGCCACGCGGGGTTAGAGAGCACGAGGCAGCCTTGAAGAATGTGAGCGAATCACGCACTTGCTTCTCAATCCGAATCCTTGGCTGGCAGAGGCGTCGCCTACCCGCAAAAGAAACGCGCTGAATCATGCGCCCTGCCCGGCCGCCCTGCGGCGAGCAACACGCCCATCCCCGGGCTCATGCCTCGTTCCTCGCTAAATGCCGAGGCCAGCGCTTTACACGTCGGGCGGCAACTCATTAGCGCAGTAATTAAAGACCTTTCAAAGCGCGAGGGCCTCTCATTTTATCCTCGCCGAGCGCGCATATGGGCTTTCTCCCGGGGGCCCCATTTTTCACCTTTACACTCGCTTAGAAGAAAGACGGACGAGCTCTACATATAGTTATGCACACGCGCAACGCCTGTGGCGTGGAGCCGTGGCATAAGCTTCGATGGTGTCTCGCTCCTCTTGTGACCCGAAAGACCTGACACAGCATGTCCCGCGAGAGGGCGTGGAGGGCACCACGATGACCGTCTATTGACGACTAGAGGAGACAATTTAATATTTAATAGATATTGTTGCGGAGTTTCTGGGTAACTAGGGCACGTAATGTGATTATCGATGGCGCCTAGAGTTTAAGCGCTTGCGTGAACGCAGCAAGGATGAGGTAGGTGTTTGAAGCTATAGCTGCGGCATGAGCCAGTTAGACGTATACTGAGCATGTTGAATGGTACCTGGTTTGCATACGAGTGCGCCAGGCGGTAAAAATTTCAAGGGTTACTGTTGCACTCGATTGCAACTATTTCCGCGTGAGAATATCATAAAACCTGCATTTTTTTTTCAGGTATTCTTAAGTGATTTGGAGCTACCAGTTGCAGGTTATGCGACAACCCTCCTATTCCGTTTTCATCCTTGTTATCATAATACCATTACCTTTTTTTTCAGTATCTCTTTGGCGAGGATTGATTTTGCTGTATTTATTAGGGTCGTTTATTTGTCGTCAGCTGTTTCGTTTCGTGTCGACGTCCACCTTAAACAATACGTAATAAATTGACAACTCCTTCGTATGAAAAGTCAGGATTAGCTGTCTTTGAGAAATATCAAATCATCGCTTGATAATGGCTACAAGTGTTAATTTTTGCTTTACATTACAATTGCCAACTGTTTAGAAAAGGACTACTTTCTTATTTCTTTGATATCTTTGTAAATCTTGTCATTTGACATTTCTAAATATTACTGTGTTCTGTAAATGAGAAATGTTGAAGTTCTTTTTTTTTGGCGTGAAAAGAAGTTTAAATTAAGTAATTGTACAACCAGCTCGCTTGACCTATCCTACGTTGAAGCAGGAAATTAATAAGTAGACCTTCGATAGGCATTCACGATGAAACACAATAAAATATTTGTGTTGGATATTAGTATTTGTTATGCCGTTGCAATGCACTAAGCAGGCACGTATCCAAGGGGGGGGGGGGACCATGGGGCCCGGCCCCCTCCCCCGAAATATCTTCCATTTTGCTGGGTCCTCCTCTCCCCCCTCCCCCTCACACAGCATTTCGTCATGCCCCCCCCCCCCCCCCCCGAAACAAAATCCTGGCTACGTGCCTGGCACTAAGTTATGCAATTCATGTCACCTGTTTCATGTCATACACGTATATATGAGGCCAAGAAGACCGACGTAGGAACATGGGACGGGCTTACTAAATTTTGAATAATTATATTGTCACGCCTGCAGCTAGAGAATCGCAGGGCGTGACTTGATGTGCTTACGCATTTCGGTTCGTGATTAATTATTTAACGCTCTGATCGGCTTATACCAAAATCCCATTGGCTGAAGTGAAATAATAAAATGCCGGAACTCGCCGACCCCCGCATTTTTCAAGTTGTCAGTGACCGTAAAATAATTCGTTTGTTCTGGCTACCTTGAGCGCCACTCGTGATAACCTCAATTGTAGGGAATCTACGAAACGATGAAAATTAAGTGCCCACATCACAACCTTTGCTATTACGATGACAGGCACGCAGGAGCAAGACCGTTGCACCTAAATACAGCCATTAAAATAAAGACATATAGCTTCCGTGTTTTTTTAATAATATTTTTGCGTTTGTTTTAGTTAGTTTTTTTTTTCTGCCAGCATTTTGAGGTTAAATTCGTAATTTCGACCAGGAACGCGCTTTCTTCGCATGGCGAGGCGCGCGTGTCAAAGGCCAATTTTCGAGGCGCCAACTGAACAAGTCGTTCGATGATGGTTCGCAATCTTCTATCGCCACCGTGGCTTTAAAACGCCACGGTGGCTTTCCGTCATGCAAGCGAGAAAAACGTAGCTGTCATGTTGGGCGTAAGTAACAGTGTCTTGTCACGAACGCGTTTCTCTCTTTTTTCTGCGCTTTAAGTGGAAACGGACCAACGGAGGTAACGCGCAGGTTTATTCGAGAAATTGCAGTGGCCGGGTCAATGTCCATGCCAGGTCTGGAACTTGCGACTTTACGCGCGTCTTCGTGCCGTGGGGAGGAGGCATAGAGGAAGAAGGATGGCTGACCAGGTGCTATAGACTCGTCAAACACAAAGTAGGAGCCAACAGTTCGCGTAGCGCGTCGACCCCAACTTTTTGTTCGACGAGTCTGGAGTCTCCACCTAGGCAGTTCGTCAACGTTGGCTGCTCTGTACAGCGATACCGACTACAGCTCTTGTCTGTTTCCCCTATCACCTAATCAAGATCTTCAACCAAAAGGGTAAATGTGGCGCTATACAAAATATTTACTTTATTCGTCCTTGTAGTCGCATCGCTGTTGAGAGCGTACCTTTTTCGGCATACATACTCGCACAACTCAAATAAATTTTCCGGCCAAAAACAAGTAGGAATGACCGCCAGCGTGGTGCGACAATATATCTCCCTGTACGTATTGCGCACCGAGAGATGTAGACATACTTTTTGTGCTTCTGCATTCAGTATCCGATCGAGGCCTTTTGAGCGCCTTGACAACGCTTGCTAACTTGATGCTCACGCGATGATAAGAAATATTTGAAGGTTGGAAGTTCGAGCATAAGGCAGGAAAAACAACAATAGTTTAAATGGGGCAATTTACTGAAAGCCATATTTGAGTGCGTTGTTGACAGCGCGTACTCAGATCGGGTTCCTATCATGTCTCATATGAGACGATCTTATTTTTTATGAAAGGAACGTTCGAGAAGGGCTTTGGAAGTGTCAGTCACCGTCACACGCGCACAACAGCAACGAACACAGATATAGCAGCGATAGTTAAAATCAGTCAACGCTGTACAGCTCTCACAGTAGGTTGTTGTTGTTTGTTGCTTGTTAATTACTGGTTGTTGTTGTTGCTTTTTGATTACTAGTCTTTAAGCCACCAACCTAGCAATAACTCATACATAATATGTATGTGATATATTCGCTGGCCCCGATTACACTGCGTGTTGTGATCGAGCTCATGATGGCAGCAGACTTACACTAAGTTCATTTCACATCAACATATATAGTTCTATCATGACTGGCACGGTTTTCGTCACTAGCTTGAATTGATGATCAGATATATTAGCCTTAAGATTCAACCACCACGAGTTCTGCGCTTAAAATCAAAACGAGATTGCTTCTTTTACGCTTGCTTGAAGCACAGAAGACACTGATTCACCTTGTGAGCTGTAGAACTGCAGCGTTTTCAAGCGAATATCTCGTGTCCCTAGCTTCGCCCGTGTTTTGTGTAGAGTTATATGGTGACTTAAATGCTTCGGTGCTTTCAATAACCTATTGGTTTTCAAAATGATATAGTATGAGACAAATATGTACAGCTTATACCTGACGTTTAACTGCAGATATTTTTACGAGCGTATATTTTGAGTTTTTGGTTGTATACAGGCCATCAAGACGGGGCAAAATGTTGCTTGGAAAATTGGGAACTTGGCAGAAAAGCGTTAAGATTTAATTTCCATTGATGCTGTCATGCAACCTTACAGTTATACGATCAGCGCCATTAATAACTGAGTGATAGGCGATGTGTCAAGGAATGGCTAAAAGAAAATCGGTGACGGTAAAGTGAAACAAAAAGTGACATTGGCTCGCTTATTAATCCAAGATATACACAAACATAAGGTGACTGTCAAAGTAGACGTGTACGATGAAATGATAAATGCACATTTTTTAAAACATGTAACTCAAATATGTACTGTTACTCGCTACTGTTCTCAGGTAGTATAACGATATCCCCACCCGTTGCCGAGCCTCTAGACAGCACACGCTACTTGGTCACTGAGCCCTAAATCCCAAACAGACAGAGTACATGCCGTAGCAGTCACACATCTCGCGTATATAGGCGCGCACACACACACACGAATGGGTACGCAGAGACCACCGCGCGCACAAACACGCGTGGGGCAAACATCAGATGAGGATAATCGTTTCCGACGAAAGAGCAACACAGCGTATATGCATGCCGCAATTAGTTCTGCCATGTGAATCAAACCGTTCCTAAGTCTTTGCTTTTGGGACGTGAGCTCCCGGGTTCGAGTTCTATGCGCCCGCTCGTTTTCATTAGAGTAAACGCTGCTCGAAACAAACATTTTTTTTGTTTTTGTTTTTGGCGATTTACGGCGGGGAGGGGGAGAGGCACTACACGCGGCGGAGCCTTCGACGCCTCTCGACCTTTTCTAGGACCCGTGATACTTCATGGCCGGTCGCTCGAGTGACTGCGATTAGGCGGGGGGAAAACAACAATGCCTCCTGTTGTACGCGTAATTCGGCAGCACAGCGGACTGCCGGTCTGCGTACAACGTCTGCTTCGGGCAGGAAAAGGCTGAGGAGAATAGCGATGACAAGGCTCTGCACGTCGTTTGAGCGCGCTGGCACCAGTGTCAATGGCCCACCAACATCGAAAACCATTTGGGAGCGGGCTGCATGCGGGCGAGCTGCTCCGCACGCTTGGTTTGGCGCCCAAATTTGTGAGCCGGAGAAGTTTGTTTTTCGCCCCCGACGAGGCTGGTGTGTTACGTGCATTCCCCTGCTGGGATGAAAAACAAAACAAACAAAAAGTTGCGACTTTTGCTTGTGTGTTTTTGTAGAACGACTCATTCGCTTACCGGTGATCCCTTGTATACGCTCATTCGTCGGCCACGTCGTCACGCTCTTTTTTTTTTTTTTTTGATTCCGTAGAGCACCTGCGAACGCTTCGAGACAATCCGTGACGTCGTGGACGAATTCTGGAAGATGCGTCTTTGCACGCACATATTTATAACTCGTATGGTTTATTAGGAGCTACCGGAGGTCATCTTCGTTATCAGCTTTGTTGAGTTGTCTCAAACTTCCGACTGATAAAAATAATAGATAGCTTTGAGGCAGGAAAGGCTTTTTAACTGAACACAGTTTGGTTCCAAAATTTGTTCCGCCCATTAGTCTGTCCGTTCGAACATTTCCCTCAAATCTTTGCGGGGAAAGTGACGTCACGTGACCTATACACCAATTTCAGTTTACCCGCTAAATTTAGCGGTAAGATTAACGTCACGTGACCTCTGTACCACGTCAGTCTCTCTCTTGCATTTAGCGAGGAAAGCCACAAAAAATATAGGTTCTTCACTCCCCGGAGCAACTGCTCAAAGCCTTCTAGACAACTTTAAACGATCACTCCTCGAATACTGCATTTCGTACATTATAGAAATTTAAAAATAGAAGTCGCTGTCAATTTTTTTAAACATTTTATTTGAATATTTTATTACGAAGAGGTGACATTTTTCTTTGCAACGCGGTGGGCACTGCAAGTCACAGCCAGTACGGAGACGATCAAAAGGCGAGTTTTTGCCCGGACAGATTGTGCTGTACTCTCTCTCACGAGTTCACAGATCATATAATCGACAAAAAAATCTTTTTTGCGGTATATCGTGAGGACAATCCGTGCGCCAGCGCACGGATGTCCTTATACTTGCGTGGCTTCTTGGGGGCCACGTTCTCGCACCCGTGGTTTTGTTAGACCAAAAAGCAATTCAATTGCAATAAAAAAATATTGTCGCAAGTAATGCGTTTAAGAATCTCAGGAAAAGCTTTGGATGCGACATGGTAGTTTTGGACTATAATACAGCGGCCTGTGTGCTCGTGTGTAGGAGAGCACTATTAGTGGTGCGAGTAGGAGCAAGTGTTTATCGTATATAATAACACACAAAGGTAGCGAGAATAGATATAGCATATATTTAAATAAATAAAAACCACCAACCTTGACCCCCCCCCCCTCCTTCAAAACACACACAAACAAAGAAGTGTTTCACTTACGAGTGTCACTCGAAGCGCACGGCAATGCTCTAAAGTGATCGATACAGGCTACACCGGCCACTTTATTTCACCGTAGCTCTGTGTATTCACTATGAAGTGTAAACCAGCTTCTGAAGCCCTAAAACCTTCTTCGGCAGAATACCAAAGCCCAAACAGAAGTGAAATCAGTGCAATAAGTGGTCACTTGTAGCTGCGGAAGGATCTTTGCGCGCACCCCCGTTTTGTGTTTTTTTTTCTTCCTTTTGTTTTAGATTTGTTACCGCCGTTCTTAATGCTTCCAAAGCACATCAGTAGTGTAATCCCAAGTTGCAGTACAAAAAAAAAATCATCCCAATTGACGATATGCGAAATGTAGGGCGCCGTCTAGTAGCGCGCGGAGAACTACGTCCGCCATCTTCGTAGCGGCGAGAAAACGAAACCAGCGACCCGACTCCATATAAACAAGCGACCGCGCTTCGTGCGAGAGATGCAATGACTGCTGCGTTCGTGCGTGACGTCTGTTTTCTAGCTGCGCCCCCCCCCCCCCCCCGTCCCCCCGGAACATGAGGCTAAAGGGTTAAAGTGTCGCTTCCGGTTTTGGGAAATTATCAGCTCCTATATATATATATATGCATACATATATATATATATATATTCTCCAGAAAATGGTCCTAGGTCCATTCAGAATAGGTTCGATTTTGCAGGTATTAAAACGATTCATAGCCGATGTACCCTCTTATTAATTAAGCCGCTATCATACAAAAAAAACACGTCATAAAAACACGGCGTTGGCTGCAGACACGACGACATAATCATCGTCTGTTCAAAGCATGATGTTGGCTTCGCACATGTAATGCTTACAACATGGCTGCAGACATTCTTTTGTATGACCAGTGTGACCGGGCAGTCATCGGATCAATGTGACCAGGTAGTCATACAGCGCATGCCCCCGACGGTGTCTTCAGACTGCCTTTTCGTATGATGCAGTGGCAGTGCGACCGCCGCTTAAAAGAGCCACTCCAGCCTAAAGTGACCTGATTTCTAGGCAGTCCACGTAAAGTTTCTTACGATAGTGGTCAGCTAATTGACATTCCAAAAAGGGAAATGGAAAAAGAAATAAAGTCTCGAAGTTATACGTATACGCGCTAAAAACTGATCTAAGACGTTTTTTTATGTGTGTGTTACCGTCAAGATCACATGACGTCAGTGGCTCCTATTAACTTAACTCGTTTCGCGCTTTTTCTTTTTTTCTTTTTTCTACGCAATTATGGGTGGGAAATAAGTTTGAAAACTTTACAACGCACAAACCAGTTCCGGTTATACCGAATTTCTTGGCGTGTCGTTTGGGATAAAATACTAAATTATATGACATTTCTTTGATTTCTTTATCCTGTCCAAGGTGCGTGGTGTATTATCGTGCGATTTTTTCGGATGATTATATTACTTTTACCATTCTGCTCATCCTACTCTTGTGGTTAAGCGGTATAACCGTTTCGGTTTACATGTATTTTGTATTACACGTAACTTGAGACATATGTAACATTATACCAGACCGCAGCTGTAATTCACGTTAGGAAATGCATAAACGCGCAAACTAACGCGGCCTTTTATCCTGAAATGGTGCGTCAAAACATACTAAAGCGTAAAACAAACACCGGGTGTATGAGCGGCCCCTTCACACGAGCATCTTGAAATCGGCCGACTACGATTTCGGACCTGTAGATACGAATTATTGTCGGACTAGGCGCTCGCGCTTGCACAGCCTTTGCAGTTCGTCCATGCTAAGGTGAGACGAAGTATACAGAAGAGAATAACCGACTAGGAGAGACGCCAGCGCGGGTATCTTCTGGGAATATCACCTGACCAGAAGACGTTACACCATAGATGGAATATGGCAGCCCTCATGGGAAATATGTCTTCCCAACCATTAAACTTGCACTTGTGTATAAAACTGAAAAAGATTGGAAGTACCCATACGTGCAGAAACCGATTTTAAACATGGCGCCCAAAAGGATGAGACTTGAAGAACGATACTGGGAGTCATCAGAAAAAGCAGAAAAGGTAAACAAAACAACAAAACAAAGATAAATTAGCTTTTTTCTTTCAGAACGTATGTTATCATAGCCACCATTACAGCCGATGAACTATTCGTCAGCAAACTGCAAACTCGCAGAAACTGAGGATGACGGACGCATACGAAGCTTTCGTTGCTGTCAAGAACACGTGTCTCGAAAGCCGGGTAACCATAGCGATGAAGGGAAGCTAACGAAATAGCAGGAAACGAGAAAGTCAACACCGTTTATGGCATCGACAACTCTAACTTGTTTACCCTGTTTGGTGGGAGTTACAAAATCGAAGCGATACTAGCGGCGTAGTGCCGCAGAAAGCATCTTGGGTACCTTTTGGCGATTCCGAGCCTGAACATCCAACGCGTCGAAACATTTATGTGTCAAAAGATCCACTAGTGGATATTCAGGCTCGTTGGATGTTCAGACATGTTGTACATTCAAGCCTGGTTGGATCTTCCGTCTCGTTGGACATTCTGACTCGTTGGACAGTCCGTCTCAATTGGTCATTCCGTCTCGATGGACGTTCAGTCACGGCGGACATTCCGGCCTGGTTGGATCTTCCGTCTCGTTGGATATTCAGACTCGTTCGACATTCCGTCTCAATTGGACATTCCGTCTCGATGGATGTTCCGTCATGGTGGACATTCCTGCCTGGTTGTATCTTCCATCTTGTTCAATATTCAAACTCCTTGGACATTCCGTCTCAGTTGGACATTCTTGCTCAATGGAAATATTGTCACGAATGAACAGACGAGGAAACAAAGAATAACAGGGGAAACTGAAACGTTTAATGAGGCGAACTTGTGCCCAAAAATAAAAGGAAAAAGAAAGATACCAACAGCGTCGCGGGCGTCGAAGGCGGCGAAGCAGCAGGACCGAACGCTGAGGCGAAACTGACTTTAGCTCACCACGCGAACCCCTTATGTACACGCGTCGGCTTCTGGAACAATCATTGTATAAGGTTTGGCGCGTAGAACATTCTGGACCTCGAACAAGCACCAGGATTCTCGAAATTACCAGAACAGTAAGTTACAGGGATAAACAAAAGACACGCCGCTCCCAGGAATCGAGCCCTGGCTCTCCGCGTGGGAGCCACGCGCGATAACCGTTAGGCCGCAGCCGCGCTGCCTACTTGGCCAGCTGCGCGCGCGGCAATATTGTCTCGCAGATTTGCCACGTGATCAAGTGGATATTGTACGCGGAGCGGCATACAGTCTCATTCCTCTGGATACATGATTTGAGCAATGTGTTTCGCAATGTTTACATATTTCGAGCTGACAGATCTTCAAATTTGTTAAAAAGAATGTTGGTCGCTCAGGCCGATTCTAGCAATCTCGTTTAACTTCGCAAATTTTGCGAAACGTTTACAACCGCTGAAAAATATTATGAAAATAAGACGTAGAACGTCGCGGACAAAACCCAATAGTTATTTTAGAAACATGGTTTATGTAGGCCATTGTTTTGTTAATAAGTTATGTCGCAAAAACGAAAGAGGCTAGAGCACTAATTAGGCACCGAGAATAAAATGTAAACACACAACAATGAGTGATTGGTGTACACCGGACCAGCTGTTTACACAAAAACGCTACGGAGACGAAGCTTCGTACAGTGATAGATTTCCGATTTCGGCATACGGCACCTTTCTCTACGCCTTCGAAAGAGGACAACGTGATCAGCGGAAAACATGAAGCATTTATTAATATTATGCGTTACTAAACGATTATTGACAAAATTGTCAAGTAACCCCTGGGAGTTCACAAATGTTCGTGTTTCTGTCCACGTAATTGCAGACGTCCTGGTAGGTGGCAGCGTGTCCACTGGAGAATGAGGCGAACGCAACCATTTCTGCGTGAAGCCTCGCGTTTCCCACCTAGACGGAGCTTGATGTTGACTTCTGACTTGCATCAACGAGCAGGTCCAGCAAGAGGAGCCTGAATTCCATTCTGTGCGGCATGCTGGGCAACCTAAAAGAATGCAAATTCCTTCTCGTATTTTCTCTAGAAAATGTTCAGTTTTTTGCTTGATTTCTCGTTTAACACAGGCTTCAGTGATCAGTTAAAAAAAAGGAATTACTGGCAAATGAGTGTGACAAGCAGAAAGCTAAAAAATTAGTCCTAATTAATTAGTTAGGTTTTATAAATTAAATACTTGCGCTTTCAGAAGACGGGTCAAGCAAAGAACAGCTGATTTCATCGCTTAAAGCAGTTTTCTTATTTTTGACACTTTTTAAGGTTGGGTTCCAACAGGAACATTTACTTTAGATCTGTCACAAAACTACGAGAATCATTAAGGTAAACTTTATTCAGTGATGCTTTCTCTCACCGCCCGTTTATTCACATAGGGCGAAGTTTCATCACCGTACCAACTCCACTGCGAGCTGCAAGCTTATTTTTACCATACTGTTACTTTAGGTTCTAACTTGTCACACTGAACAGCATACAGTGATATTCTACGTCTACACGGTTGCCACATTGGATACCCAATCTCAGTGGGCACTCAAACCTGGTTGGATCTTCCGTCTTTTTGAATATTCACTCACAATTATACATTCAGGCCTGATTGGATCTTATGTCTCGATGCATTTTCAGGCACGCTGGACATTCAGGCCCGGTTAGATCTTCCGTCTCGTTTGGATATTCGGACTCGTTGGACATTCCATCGCAACTGGACATTTCGTCTCGATGGATATTCCTTCTCGCCTGTCACCCGACCAAATGGATCTTTCGACTCTCCGCAAACGCCTTTGACCACCATTTCGGGTTTATTTTGCCAAGCTCAATAGACTATTTTCAGGAACCCCTGCACGCGTTGAATTTTGGGACCACTTTGACCATGAAGAGGAGTGACATGGTTTCGAAATCGATTGCCCCGTTGACAAAGTAGTGCATCTCAGCAGGGTTGTAAAGTACCTATAAGTACGAGTAACTTGAAATCTGTGTCTAGGTATCTTTGCTGTACCTGAGGTACAAACCTAGGTACTTTCATTTCTAGCTATCTGTATCTGTATCTTAGGTGCATTTTCCAGCAACTTGTAACTAAGGGAAGCTACTTTTGCAAGTACTTTTCTATTCACTTCGTCAAAATGGTAGAAACTATAAATCTTGAAGTATCAACACACTAACATGTGCCATGATTAACGTTGAGTTGGGAGGACCTGAAAGACACTGACTTCATCGAACGAAGTTTTAGCGAACGCAGCCCTGGCCATGATGTGTCATCGAACGACACTTTAGCGAATGGCGCTGTTCATTTGAGCGAATGGTGGATTAGCGATGTCGTTCTAGCGACACCAATTTATGCAAGCATCAACTATGGAAAAAGCGCCGTCAGGCGAACAAAGTAGTGACGACGAAGACTGCGAGCACTTCTTTAACTTCGAAGCATAGTCCTCATCTGCTTCATGGGAGCAGGAATTCATACAGTACACCGCACTTGCTCTGACAAGAAGTCTGGAGAGTCTCAAGCAGATGCCGCTGTTGAAAAGGGTTTTCTTAAAATTCAACAGTGGGCTTCCAAGGAATGTGGTGGTGGTGAGCGCTTTTAGCGTAGGAGGAACAATTGCTACTAAACTGCGACTAAAGATGTCAGATAAACACTTCGACGAGGTCATGTTTCTGAAGTCAAATATAGCACGTAAGTGAAAAAGATAGCCTGGTACTGGAATGCTCATGTAAATGGGGTTTTCCTTATTTCTGCATTGACACCAATAAAGCACTTATCGAACTCGTTTTTGTGTGTATCCTTAGTATAAAAAGCTTTACTTCCAATATTTTCCGACAAATTTGGGGAAAATAAATAAAAGTATCTTTGAAGTAACTGTAAGTGTACCTAGGTACATTTTTAGGCGAGTACCTGAGTACGTACCTAGGTTCCTTTTCGTATGAGTAACTCTAACTGCATCTGAGGTACATTTTTGAAGTAACTTTTACAACCCTACATATCAGCACTGTATGAAAATAAAGTCAGCACTCGCTTTCATTGCACCCATTTATCCTCGTGATAGCCCCCGTTGAAACAGCGTCCGTGAGGACCCGCCTATAGCTTAGCGAGGATTAGGAACAAGGCCCACCGCGTCCCATACCTTTCAGGCCGCCGGGCTACCACTCTATAGTGCATCATGACCCTCCCGTGTCACAGATCATTTAAGAAGACTACAGGGCATTGAGTCGATGGAACAGGATGGTCGGCCCTGTAGAATTCTTCCCCTCCTCTTTGTTTACTTGCGAACGGATTATGGTACTTGGGAGCCCCCAAAACCTAACCCAGCGTTCTATCTGTAATGGTAGGTAACGCGATAAATGTAAGGAAACTTGCATATCCAAAATGCATGCGTTGTATTTGGTCGTGGTGTGATATCGTGAATTGAGGTTGGCAAATCGAAAACGACACTTTGGCCAAAAGATACCCAAGATGCCTTGCTTGGCACTGCGCCGCTAGGATCGCTTCGATTTTGCGAGAGGTCTGTTTATTCACGACACCCCGTCGTGGCCGATTTGAGTGCATGCATTCTTGAATATGTGACTTTCATTAAATATGCGGTTTCGCCTACAAACACGGGTACAATCCCGGGGCACGTGTTGGGGTCTCCCGACGCACCAGAGTTTATGGCCAGGTGAACACAGGAAAAGTGTACTGGGCTGATCATCCTGTTCTATCGTCTTAATGTCCTAGGCTTCTTAAATAATCCTTGACCCGGGAGGGTCTGCAGCAGTGGCCAGGCCGCCAAAATTGTATTTGACGCGGGCAGGCCTTACTCCTACTTCTCGCTAAGTCTAGGCAGGTCCTTACTGCACTTTAAGAAAAAGTCCGTGCGTCTACTTTCCCGCACAATACTTCGAAAGCCAATCACCATAACTCACGGAGGCTGCTGAGCGAATTTCAATGCCGAAACATATGATTATAAAAGACAAAATACAGTCCTGAGATGTGACACTAAGCAATACAAGCGTGACGTTTCCGCATTGCTTAATGCCACAACTCACATTGCGTCTTTGGACCAATCACGTTTCGGCATCGTGATTCGTTGAGCTGCCTCCGTGAGTTACGGTGATTGGTTATCCAAGTGTTGTTCAGGAAAGTAGATTCACGGGATATTTTTTAGAGTGTGCCGCTGGAGGTCCGTGATTCAACTGG
This sequence comes from Ixodes ricinus, assembly GCA_037355805.1. Classification (NCBI taxonomy): domain Eukaryota; kingdom Metazoa; phylum Arthropoda; class Arachnida; order Ixodida; family Ixodidae; genus Ixodes; species Ixodes ricinus. Next base: position 27,476 of record JAZHYW010019305.1, on the reverse strand, counting down.
TGCTCTCACGAAGATTAAAGGCTGAAATGTAAGCGAGCGCTCACTTTATTTTCATGCAGTGCTGAGATACACTTCTTTATCAACTGCTTGCGTACTAAAAAAATCAAAACCATGCCGTTCATCTTCATGGCCAACGAAGTTTCATAATGCAACACGCGCCGTGGTGCATGCAGGGATATTTGGAAGTAGCCTATACTAAAATCACTGGATCCTGAAAGAGTAGCGCCATTGCCTTCCCTACCTGCTAGCCGGACACAAACAGATACTAGCATACAGACGACCAAAACCTCGCAAGGCGATTGGCTAATATGTCTACGTTGCCATGGAAATCGCCATCTCGGTCCATTCAAATCCTCGAAGCTTTCAGAGGGTCGTTATAAACCAGTCGCGCCAAGATCATCATGGAACATCATCGTACTAGAAGCGTTCTTCGCCAATATAAGCGTCTTTTTTACTGTGTATGCAATGAACTTATCAATCATGCCAATCTCCACGGATCTATTCCAATTATATTGTTCTTCTTGCGTAATTTAAAACAGCAAAACTTATTTTTCAGTGCCTCCAAGCACCGACATGGTACTAAAATGTGCGCTTGTTTCGCCGGTGTATGGATAGCAAAACTTCGGTATACAAGAAACATCTCGATAACGCTACCTGTCACCAGCGAATTTAGATCGGCTCACCAAAAAAAGAGGGGGGGGGGTCAAGGAGAAATTGCTCGATTTTACGGACCAAAATGGCGACTACTTTCCCAAGATCCAGTGTCTTTAGCCTATACATGATTGCAAGCATGGCGTCCCGACTGGGGCCCCATTCGTGAAAGCACGTACAGCATGCACGTGAAGGTGACTTTGGCAGGCTTACGATTGCACGTGATTCCTTACACAAGCAGTAACATGGCGGCGACCAGATGCCTTGTTTGCAATCGTGTATTGGCGGCACGCTGCTTCGAGCCCCAATAAACTACCGGTGCGCTTATTTGTTCACCTACAGCGCCGAGTGATCGGAAAAGAAAAATTTTCTTTAGAAACCTACTAATTGTAATAAGTTCTTGAGGACAAAGAAAGAAATGACCATAGATGGAGACATCGGGTGGCCCATGCGGCCATCCCGTGGAAGACGTTGAACACATCATTATATAATGCCTTAATGATCGACGGCAAAATTCCCTACGGCTTGGTCTAGGCGCACCGGAGCGTAGCAAATTGTTTTTTTGGCCAAGGCTTTAGGTTCTTGATTTGATTCGAGATGATAGAAGCGTACATCAACGTTACCAACTACATCTTAAACGACACAAAAATACCGGCCAAATATTAATATAATGACAAAAAAATAAGCGTTCATTATACTTAAACGTCTAGCATGATGTTTATGTTTCCTTACATCTTATCATTTGTATTACTGTAATTTATTGTACATATGCCGTTATCAATCTTTCACTGTATAAACTCTCATGACTTCTTGATATATATGCCGTATTTGCCGTTCAATGCCGTATTTATCGTGTAATATTTCATAATTGTAGTTTATTTATCATACATCATCTTCGGTCCTTGAGTTTTAGGTAGCCCGCCCCGGGGTACACATTCTTCACTTAATCATATTCACAATGATTTGAAGACAAGGGACGCGATAGAAATTAAAGAAGAAATCTATACTCGTTTTCACCTTAAGAACCGAAGTAAAACAAGTCCGGCCGGTGGCGGAGTGTTCTGGGTTTCCACCAATGAAATGGCGCGATATCGCGTAGATTTCACCACTCTCCGTCGGGAGGTGGTGGGATCCACAATTAGAGACTGAAACCAAAAGGAATTTAGCAATGCAGCATCCTCTAGTGGCAAAAAGCTAGAACATACCTCGTTAAATAGCGTTTGTTTCCGATAAACATGCTTATGCTATGCACAATTTTGAATCGCTTCTTTAAACTGTTTTCAATAAATATATCTTTGAATATCTAACATCGTTTATACCGTCGGCTTTCTAAAAACACCATGAGAAAAGAAATCAACATCTGCCAGTTTTAGCGTATTTACAGTTTTTAACGGCAAACATATGGAGCGCTAAAGCAAAAAGATCAGCTGACATCATCGACATCGCCGCAAACTTGATGAACTGGTATTGATCAGATCTGCTACCAGCCACGAACGTAAGTTTGCATAGTTTATTCTGTCCTAATATACCTTTGTTTACGTTGCGTTGACGTTCACGTGTATATATTGAGTGGGCAATCGGTTTCCTTGTCTGTCGCGGTGAATTTCAATTTTTATTCTTTAATTCTGTTCTCTTAAGTTCCGTGGTGTAAGGATGGTGGTACAAATCCTGATTATAAGCAGAAACAGCGTGGATGATGTGAGATACGTTCTTCCACGATCCCATTAAAGCTTCTGCTTGTTGCCCGAGTGGCCCTGTGTGTGGATGGCGGTAAGAATCCCGATTATAATCTAAAACAGCATGGTGGATGTGAGATACGTTTATTGCCAGAGCGACCCCAAGGCATGTAGATGGCAGTTTGTGAGTTTACTTTCCCACAAACCGCCATGAAGAACTGATCACTGCAATAACGGAGCTATCTCAATGAAAGACTGGGCTGAACATAATGTTTAGACCTCAAAATGAAGTGTAAGCGACACTGAATATGCATGAGGTGAGCAAGTGAAATGTTACGCTCAGGGTCACATTGCAGAACAATGGTCTACTTTCGGCATGCCGCCAACACTACTTCTTTCTTGAATAAAAACGACCCTTAAAGTGTAATTGTATGCATATATGTTTAGAAAGCAAAAAGCCAAAATGGCGCCTGACACCTCTGCTGTAGATGGGCAAACTAGCGAGTGCAGTACAACTGCAAACTTTTTTTTTTGTAGGGTGATTCTTTGTACTGGTTATTCACGGTGCAGTGGAATACATACAGCTGATTTCAAAGACCTCGAGAAGCCATGAATAAGGCTATTACGTAATGAAACGTAGAATCACGACAACAACATGACACTGGAGGTTAGGCGTGTATGAAGTCGGTAATCCGATTTTGCAGTATGTGAAATGTCCGTAAAAGGACCGCTTTGTGTTCTGGGGTATGACAAACAGAGTCCAAAGTTCTAGCCACTTTCAGGAGAGAACATGTCCTAGGGGGACATTAGTTCACGGTCAATTCCATTCTAAAGGCTGAACACCGAAGATCTCTTCACCCTCGTCCTTGTCGTCAGCTCCGTCGTCGTCTCCACTCTCCTCCTCCGTGTCGCTTGCATCGAGGGGTATGATGACTGGCTCGAGGTTCGACTCTGGGACATCTCATTCTCGAAACTTCGCCTCCATTTTTTTCACATGCTCTACACAGTCATGCCAATGGACAGCTGTTACGTTGTCCACTGCTTCCCTCAAGAGCCGCTCAGCGTCATTGGGCTTGAATGTGATGTTTTTGAGGCGACCTCCTGCTTGACTCGTGCCCATATCAACTCTATGGGATTGAGTGACAATCACTCTTTCACCTTTTCCAGAAGGAGCCTTTAGCCCGGTCGTCAGTCCAGACATGAAGGCTTGCCTTGCTGACTTTATGGTGCTGTCAGTCCACACCTTGTCAACTGTGAGGCCGGCGTTCACCCAAGTCTCGTCCTGGAAGTAGATCTTGCGGTTTTGGGCTCTGTGCTTTCCGATTGCCCTCAAATACCGCCGCCTCCACTCGACGATGTCCTCTCTCTCAATTAGGAAGGAGTTGCGATTCCGTTTCTGTTTCTCGAAACCCATGTCCTTCAGCAGGCGATACAGGGTAGTCCAGGAACAGGACGGCAGCACGTCGTCTTCTTGGAGACGAGCGGCGATTTTCTTCAACGTTGGGATCTCACCCCGACGGAAGAAATTGTGCAGGCAGCTTCGCAGCTTCTCACGGCCGTCAAAGTGCACGCGTCGTGATTTGAAATCCTCTTCCTTTTCTCAGCGAATTTCGGTCGCTTCTTTGAAGGAGATTTCACAACTCCGTTGGCACGTTTGAAGCCAAGCTTGATCTCGTAGACCGAGCTAACACTGATCCCCGTTGCGGCGGCAGTCAGGTTGACGACTTCCACCACATTTTTTCTTGGTACTGCCGCCGCATCCAAGAATAAACGTTCAAAACACACTGCCTTGTCTGGCTCAACAGGACATTTCCACTTGCGTGACGTTTGAAGTACACCCGAGGGGAAACGTCTTCAGGAAAGAGTGCTGACAACACGGACCGCTCAGCCAGAGTTGTTGGAGTCGCCATCTTGGAAGGCGAGCGACAGCGGCTGGCCGGCTGGCTACGAACATCGATCCTCAGATCTTGTGAGGCGTTGAATTACGTGAATACACGCGTACTAAGGAGGTATATTATTTATCCTACTGAGAATAACAAATTTATCTAAGCTTAAATAACGCTAGCTTCCCTGAGAGCAAACTTTTATCGGAACTACTTTGCAGACTGGAATAATATGTGCGACGGCATGCGACCAATAAGCATGCGACGAGAGGGACACACCCACTTTTTTCTTAAGGTGAAAACGTGGTGTAGAAGTGCACACAGGTACACCGATAGTGGGCGATAGTGAGCTTCTTTACAAACATACGCCAGTGAATATTCTACCGATCGGACATCGAACTCTGGTTCGAGAGGGAGCGCCTACATCACATGTGCGGAATTGTCGCTCTTCTGAGACTACCCGTGAGCCTCAATCATCGGACCCGATCTTGAGCTCGGTCGTCTGAGTGCCCCTCCAAACTCTCACCCAGCGCTCGCATCCAATCGTTCGGTGGCATTACGTGCCCGTAGTTGACATCTGCGGCCACCAGCCGCACTACTAGCAGCCGACCGAGGCTCCACCTGTTCGCTGTCCCGAGGCTATAGCTCCGCGCTAGAAAGCGAGTTTGTGTCTGTGGGTTATCGCGAAGGAGGTTAGAGCTTGGTCATATAGTGCCGCTCACTAGAGTAACCCCCACAGCCCACCGTATAGCCTCGCGGCCCACACGACCACACGCGCAGAACTGAACTAGACCAAGGGGCGTCTGTCCGTTTCGCTTCGAGTCCGGTCCCAACCATTACGTCACTTATCGCGGCATGCATCTATCAAGCTGGCACATGCGGGATGTACGCGAGGAATGGAACCTAATGGTCAATTTTCTTCCCAGATTTCCAGCGGTGCACCCTCGCGCCGGACGGCGGCCGCACCATTCGTCTTCCGTTCATGACTGACCGTGACAGCGAGCGTCGAGAGCGAGGGAAAAGAGATCACGAGCAGTGCCCGATGGGGTTCCAAGAAAAACAAGAGGTTTTTAAAGTGTCACGTTTTAGAACCTCGTGCCGTCCGCACTATACAGCTGTTGCGTAAATATGACTCCCCCAACATCACATATCACGCGTCGGCTTGGAGTTCATAAGCCCGTGACGAATTTCGACGGTGAAACGCGAAATGTAAGCCGCACTTGGAAGGAAATGGAGACTCCAAAAACTCTCTTCTCTGGTATAGTTGTAATCGCTCCAAGGTGTTGTTCTTCGCAAAAAGTAATTCGTTATTCGTAACAGTTTACTTCGTACCTGCGTGCATCTCTATATCAAAATCGCTCATCGTGTCTAATGTCTTATTTCTCGTGAGCATTTAAGGTATCTTCCTTCTGGTCACGTAGCGAGCGAACATCTTTGAACTTGAATCGGCGCCGCTTTAGCGGCAGCCTCCTTTTTAATTATTTTTGCTTCTCAGTTGTTAAAAAAAAAAGGTCTTGCTCATTTCTTGCTTATGGTTGTTGTTTTATTTAAAATTTGACGGCATTTCTATTATAACTAAAATACATATAGGGATCATTTTTAATTAGAACTGAAAAATTTCTCATTGTTTAGCTTCCTCCACTTTAGTCTCACCGAGAGCCCTGTTTTTATATTGCAGTAAAATTAAAATATTTAGTTGCTTCGGCTATACGAGTAAGCCTCTTTCACTCTCTGTACATGTGCGTGTGTGCATTGAAAGAAAAATAGACGGTCGCCATGGGATTTTCCAAGCCCAAAAATGAAATCTAGCTGGCTACTGAGATTATTGCTTCGGTACGCGAGATCTGCACACACACACTTTATTTGTATTGACACAAGCAGTGCCACAAGCCAGAGGGTGCGTGATAAATACTTCTCAGCTGCCCGAGCTTGCTGCTTTGCCAGGCGAAGGAAGGATGCGCCAAGACCAACCCCAGAAGGACAACTTCCAAACGCCCTCTTGAAGAATTGCCTTTTTATGCTCTGACCATAGGAATATATTCATGAGTGCTTTCATTTTCTTTTTCAATTTTTTATTCATCACTACGGTGACACTGATCGCCTTTCCAGAAGTCCCTGATTTTCTTGGCCACCGCAGATATTTTGAGAATACGTCGTCGTCAGTTTCAATGTCTGCGCACCTTGGTTAAAGGGACGCTGAATGAACCTCAAATTTGCTTTCGACGATGGGAATTTTCTATCGCTATATTCCCCGGACACTCATGCAGTTTTGAATTGGAAATTATTGAAGCAGGCCTAACAGGCCTAGTGGAGGTGGAGGCTACGCCCCCCCCCCCCCCCCCCCAATTAGAAATGGTTGAATAATGACGTGATAGTCGAACTGCTAAGATGGAGAAAAGTACAGCTCTTGCGCAGTTCTGTCGAACACGGAGGCAGAAGCCTACAGCTGCTTCAATTTTCGGAAGTGCTTTGGTATATCGGGTATATGATGATGATGGTGATTTAACTTTATTTACATAAGGGTGTAGCCATGGCCTCAATGGGGAAAAGGGAACATAGGGAGGAAAAGTTTACATTCGGCGGTGCACTACTGTCGAGCGCTCGAACCTTCATTGGGAGAGTTTGCGTTTCCTGCCTCATGAACCGGTGTGGTCCAGACCTGTAAAGTATGAATGTGAGGCCCCAGTTCTTCAGCTCTTTTGTCTCGCGAGCCGGCAGAACCCTCAATGGAGGTGTCGGATCGTCGGGCTTACGCCGGCGGTGCACGTAGTGCAGACGACAAGTAAGTTGGTGACTGGTTAGACGTGCAGTAGAACCTCCACCTCTAGCCCGACCTGTTCGATAACGCTTTGGCGCCTCGTGAGCACGTGCAGAAAAATCACGACGAAGCGCAACGAGCGCGTATATACTTGAGTAGAAGCTTAGACTGTATCCTCAACGGCTCACCGGGTGCGACTTCTGTGAAAGCACGTGCTGGCTTAGAGTGGGTGCTGTTAAAGGCCGGTTCAGACATTTGCGTTTGAGTGCGTTTGACTGCGTTACGTCGAGAACCGAAAGCGAGTCACCGGCACATGTGTGCTTCGTGTAAAGCGTGGAATATAATTCAAGGAGTCATCTTGGCACGTAATATAAGTAGCAAAGATGTCCTGGTTTCTCGCAGCCGCAACGCAGTTAAACGCAGTCAAACGCAACTGTCTGAACCAGTCTTTAGGTAACGTTCTTCAACGATCACTCTGTATTGCCGCACCGATGGTTTTTCGATGGTGTTTATTTTGTTATCAGGTTTTTCTTTATGTTCTAAAAAGCACCTCTGTGGACACAAAACAAAACAAAATACTTTTGTCTTGCAGAATTTTGAACATACAGCAGCTTCTTGAAATCCCTGCAGTCGAACGAAACGAAAAGAAAATGACGTTGAGTGCCACTTTAGTAATAATAATAATAATAATAATAATAATAATAATAATAATAATAATAATAATAATAATAATAATAATAATGTTTATTTTTTGCATGTATCATACTTGGTAGAATTACGGGTCTGTCAAAGCCAATTGGATGACTTGTGGGACAGCACCCTTCACTTCATGAGTACAAAATGTCCCCTGATTTGTAGTTCCCGACTCAGGCAACTGTTACCACGCTATGATACTGATGATGATGATTAAAGAAAGAAGAGAGAAAAAAATCACGTTTGTTAGCGTTCACGCAAAACACACACAAGGTCACGCACACACACACAGACACACAAATTCATGATGTTTTGCTGAGATCTTGGAGTGCTCGTTTCAGTTTCTTCAGGAAGTCCACACCATAAACGTCGTCTGGTAGGCTGTTGAAAATCGTTGGTACATAAAAGTCCCGAACCTTCTTCCCGTATTTTGTTGTGACAAAAGGTACCTTAAATCGTTCTGTGTGTCTAGGTGATCTAGTAGCCACATGGGGTATCTTATATATATCGCTCCAAAAATACTTAAGGACTACAGTCTGAACCAAAAAAGCCCTGAAGAAGGGCAAACCTAAGTTGGCGAGTTTTTCCTCTTCAGTTTGCAACGCTGGTCCATAGACAATGCTTCTAAAAATGCCTTTCAAAATTGTATCTATTTTTTGTACCAAACTCCAGAGCTATGTCCAAAAATTGTTATACCATACCGCAAAATTCCGTACACTAATGCTTGAGCTATTGTTTTTTTTGTTGAACTAGGTATTAAGGATCGTGTATTGTACAGCAAACATGACACACTCCGCAGTCTTCTGCAAAGCTGTGAGAGATGAGTGTTCCATGACAAATCATTGTCAAATTCTATCCCAAGATATTTAACCTTATCAACGTAAGTTACAGGACTGCAGTTGCAAGAAATACACCCAGACGTATGCATGAAAAGGGGATGGTTGGACGTTAGAATTTTAAGGGGATTATGAAAGCAGGCAAGCTTGGTTTTAGATACATTTATCGTTAGACAATTTGCTTCAAACCAGTCGTGTAAGCGGCAAGTGTCGTTTTGCAGCAAAGTTATTGCAGTAGCCGGATTAAGGTGGACCGAGAGCAAAACCGTGTCATCCGCGTATTGGAAAAGGCTACAAGCGGAGATTGCTTTGGACATGTCATTAACAAAGATGTTGAAAAGGAGAGGCGATAAAACAGATCCTTGGGGAACCCCGGCCTTTAAGTTGATTTTGGAGCTTCGGTTATTGGCTATAGAAACTACTTGTGTCCGACCAGTTAAAAAATTTTGTAGTAAAGAAAAGAAAGGACCGCGGAATCCAAGGTTGGATAATTTTTTCAGCAGTATGCTATGACTTACAGTATCAAATGCCTTGGAAACATCAATAAAGAGCGCGCAGGCGACTTGATTCTTCTCGAAAGCAAGATGCAAAACATCGCTGAAGTTCTCTAACAGCGGCTGGGTCCCACGCCCACTAACGAAGCCATATTGCTTAGGCGAAATAATGTCAAACCTATCAAGGAATGCCGTCATAGTTTCGAGAATATGTTTTTCCAATATTTGTATTATGCAAGGTAAAATTGAAATTGGGCGATAGTTGTCAAGTTTGTTGCGTTCTCCTCCTTTAAATAGAGGCTTCACTAGTGCGCTCTTCAAAGTGTCGGGGATTGATCCGGAAGAAATAAAACCATTTAGCATATGGAGGACCACAAGTTTTATGGAATCATAATTCCTCTTTAGATCCTCCGCACTGATGCCATCTACACCAGGCGCCTTGTTTGCCTTGAAACTGAAAAGCTGGGATCGAAGATCAGGCTCGGTCATTTGGGGAAGGAAAGCCGAGGCGGAGTTTGAATCTGAAGCACCTGTTGCAGCTAGAGAAGTGTCACGGGCTACTCCGGAGAACGTAGCAAAGAATTTATTAAAATCTTCTACCAATTTCTTAGTGTCGTGGCCAAAAACTGTTTCAAGTGTGTCATCAATCGACCTCTTCACACCTTTGCCTCGCAACTGGTTTACCAAACACCATGTCTGGGAAATATTTGATCGGGCTTTAAAAAACGCTTCACGGAAGTATATCCTCTTCGCTGAACGAATAAGCGCGTTTACGCGGTTTCGCATAATGCGGAATTCTTCCTTCAACTGGGCATTATTTGGAGACCGGCGACAACGGGCCCAAAGAGCATCTTTGGATTTTATAGATGACAGAATATCATCCGTTAACCAATCATGGTCGTTTCGACGCCGCCTCACAGTAATAACTTTTCTAGCTTGCCACCTAAAAAGGCGGAACTGCTCACTAAACCTAGTGTAGACGTCGTTGAAGTCTTGAATATGCAATAGACTATTCCAATCGTATTTTTGTACCAACTTATCAAGTCGTGCGCGATCAATTATTTCTATATTTTGTGTTACAGCCGTCGGCCGCCTGAGAGTGAGTTGTGATACAAGTTGGCAAGCCACATAGTAATGGTCAGCAAGCTTCTGCTCTATTATGGCCGATTTTGTTGCTATGTTCTGAGCACGTACATTGATATGGTCTAGGCATGATTTGACAATATGATCACCTAAATGTTCTTCTCGTGTGGGACCAAGAATCAAACACTCCAGACCAAAATATGCCAATAAATTCAGATAGTCACACACGAGAGACTTGACTGGCTTAAGCGTGTCGATGTTGAAGTCGCCTACCAAACAGATGTCATTCATGGATTGAAAAGTTTGAAGCTTATTTCTGAGCTCTTCCAAAAACTTTAAAGGATGAGCCGAAGGAGGTCTGTAGAAGGCTAGCAAAAGTAAAGACCATTTAGAATTCCATATCCTTATAAAGAGTGTCTCACAATTAACGAAATCGACATCAAGCTTTTCAGTACCCCACGAATCTCTCACAAAGATAGCAATTCCTCCTCCTCGGCCAACCGGACGTGTGAAAAAGTGTGCATTATACCCTGGTATTTGGAATTCATTACAGGAAACGTCTTTAACATTGATTTCTGTAAGGACAAAAACATCAAATATTGACGTTGCATTTTTGACAGTTAGTGTAAACTCATCCCAATATTTTCTAATACTCCTGATGTTAACATGTAATAAACCAAAAGTGCTATCACTGACTGTATCAAAGAAACGTTGAAGAGATAAAAAGTCTGAGCAGTTAGAAAACTGTACCTCCATAATTCGATGTTGTTGTCATCCGATATCTTGTTATCTGTCGGTTTGGCAAGAGAAGAGCTAAACAATCCTCTCCAGGTCAGCAAACCGATGGATGCGTACTGCAGGAGAGGATTCTGTTTTCTTTGCAAACAGTTTACCATTCTTCACCCATGTGAATTTGTAATGCATGTCTCTTGCTTTCTCACGTAACTTCCAAAGAGCTCCTTGTTCCTGCGGGTGAGGTTTTCGTTGAAGAAGATTTTGGGTAAAGACCCGTTTTCTGCAAGAGGCCGCAGCTTTTTTCTTGTGGAGAGCCACTGATCTCTAAGCGCTGTCGTAGAGAATCTGACCAGTATAGGTGGAGGGATGTCACGTCGAGATGGTAGGCGGTGCATGGTCACTATGTCACTTTGTTGGAAGTCAGCTAGGCCGAGCTTACTGGCCAGCTCATCGACAACGGTGATCAAGTTCTCATTCGAGGAACATGGCAGCCCATGTATTTCGAGATTTGAATGTCGGCTATACTGGTCACTGTCATTTAGCTCGTCTTGGAGGTGTTCAATTGTCTTGGACTGCTCCGTAACTATCTCTCTCAGTGATGTGGTCTCGTTGCGGAGCTCTGTCACTGATGAAGCGTTAGCGGTGGCTGTCAAGAGCAGAGAGTCGTAGCTCTCCGACAGGAAGTCAACCGACCTTTGAATCTCTGTTAGTGCAGATTTCAGGTTCTCGACTACAGGTTTTAATGTCAAGAGCTGGTCTATTTTGGCTGGTAACGAAAGGAGGCTGTCGACGTTGGCCTTGAGGGACGTTAGGCAGTCTAGTTTTGACTCCAGCGATCGAAAGTGCTCGCCAGTCACGGGAGATTCACATTGTGACAAGCCCGTCTCAGATTGAGAACCGGGCCCTCTACTCTGCTCTCGGCACGGACGGCAGCGCCAAACCTCCCGCTTTGCGGCCCCCATGGTTTTAAAGGTACTGTCTGCAATTCCAGAGCAAAGCTTTCCTACATGGTACGAGTTCTTGCAATCGGCGCAGGACATGTGTCGACCATCATTGATGATCTTTTCTCGGCAATTAGCACACTTAGATGGAGAAGACATGGCAGTAGAGGCTAAAACAAACGGTGAGAAATACCGTGCCGTCTTGTCACGCTGATTGTCCTGATGTGTGCTCTCGGCTCGAGAAAAGCGTCGGGCTTAGAAAGCTGGTGTAAAGCAGCCGATGAAATCCAGTCAGGTCGACGCTTGGAAGGCTTGCCCTCCGAGTCAACAACCGATTGGAACGATGGAGCCCTGGTGCAGATTAGGGACCGTGTCAATGAAGACTCCAGGATTTGGCGTTCGTAGCGGACTGGTTGCCGGTGTTAGCTGAGCTTGGAATATTTGATTAGTACTGGAAATATGAAGAGCAACCGAGAAGAACGATTGCTAATAATAATAATAATAATAATAACGACACATTATGATCACATTCAAATAATAATATCAAATAATAATAATAATAATAATAACGGTCAAATTCAAAGTGCCAAGCAGTCACATAAAAAATAAATGTTAACCACACTGAACAGCCTTATTAGTTTTAGGCGGAACTTCGCAGGACTAAACCCACCACATATTTGTCTTTAACGAAGCAGTTTTAGAGCGGTGTTGCTAGTTTAATATTTCACGCTTGCGCCCGGTAAGTTAAGCCTCTTCCGCTTGTTTTCCTTATATCGCGATACAAAGCGAGACGCTTTATGTTGAGAAACCGTCTGTTGTATTTCCACTCTTTCTCGAACCCTAATCCTCCCTCTGTCTTGAAAAAAACAAAAAAAAAAAAACATAAAAATGAAAGAAAAAAATCTTCGCATGAAAGCTAAAGTTTGCGGCGGTCAACCGCGTTCTCTGTAATCTCCAGTTCCGAGAAGAAAAAAAAAGTTCTCCCCGACTTACTACATTGATCGCGGAGACGTTAGGTTATGAAAATCAGAACGTAATTTAACGCGAATCAACAACCGAGAATAACCTTCCTGCTACGGACGGCGCCAACATATTTAATCATTAAGCCACCAGGCAGAGCACTTTCTCGTCTAAAGTAATAAATACGCTCCGAGGGAGAAAAAGAAATATCCAGGAAAGGACGCGGGTATACGGTGGTACGCCTCCATACTGAGCACACACACACACACACTTGGACCGCGCGTTTCTACACACGGAGACAAGATGATAGACCTCATTGGATGTAGTGCGCATTAACGGACGTATATACCCGAGCACGCGGGGTGAAAGCATTTCGAACGAAGCTGTAAATTCCGAGGTCTGCCCGGAGACAAGCGCCCCGTTCCGACGCATAAATTCCGACCACGTCAAAACCCTAGCCGCGCATCGCTATTCTCTAAGCTAGCAATGCGGTGGGTACTGGCACTCACCGGCCCAATCAACCGCCTTTTTCTTTCACAACCCGATCTCGCTATCAGGGTGGGGGTGTGAGAGGGAACGTGATCACGGGGCGACAGATACGACTGGTCCAATGAGCAGCTGTAGCTTCCACCGGACTGTCAGCCCAGGGGTGAGCGGAGTATAGTTCCGCCAGGGCGAGAGCATGCGGGAAAACAAGGCTAGACGGCGCAGCAGACTGACCGGACGCGGTTCCAAAATAGGGTATAATGATGGCCTCGTGGCTGAAATATAGCGGCACCGCGGCCTCAGTGACAATGATTTACCCGGATCAACGACTATGCACCGTGGTGCTGCTGCTCTTTAACCTAGACCTTAAAGTCCTCTTGGTCTGGCGGCGCGTCTTTGCGAAGGGGTGAATGACTCGGACTTTTGTTGGCAACTCGAATCATATGCTGGAACTCGTTCAGGTGGCGCGTTTGGAGGCTCTTATTGTTTTAAATGCTGCAGGCTTACCGGTTAGCGAGCTTTGCAAGTGACATGTGCATTGTCTAACAGAGAAGGTGTGAAATATTGGACTGTTTGTCAAATCTTCCTTACCTTTATGTACTTACCGATGTTTTAAGCGTGTTCATGATTCAGGTTAAGGATTGTTAGAAGGTTTTTTCGTTTCATTACATGATCTTAGAACTCCTGATACCGTTGTAGCACGTATGTGAGTTTGCCTTTTAACGGCTTTAACAAGACAAACAAATACCATACCAGTTTTCGAGCTAGGTCGGTATGTACTTGAAGAGAAATAACACGATTGTGTATATAGACAGGCTAAGTGAACTGTAGCCTGAACGAGGCTTATTCACAACTGCAAAATTACAGGAGGACGCTTAAAGAGTCATTTCGGCGATTTTTTAAGCTACCCCAACTAACTATATTTTCTGAATCCCCAGCGTTCACCCTTTCTGGTGTGCTATATATTATTGCGAAACACATAACAGGTATTCTAAAATCAACAAACTAACATGTCGCAACACCTAACATTCAAATATACCAGCATATTTTAGGGCCGTGACGTCCGTGGAAGGCTGGCTTGCCAGTCGAGCCAGCAGTTCAAAAAAGACTATGCCAAACATTTGTTCCGTGCTAGTGCGCGGGTACTGGAGCGAGCTTTCAAAGCATGCATTTGACACCATGAAACTGCTTGGAATCGGTTGAGAACAAATTCTACAGTACAAAGAGTAATAACATTCCCTCCACTGGCGTCACTATTTCGTTGTTGCCAGTAGAAACTTCCAGTTTAAAAAACATGGTATGGACCAAAATTGTAAATTCAAGAACTCTTAAAAAAATATTTTGACGTAATATTTGCAATTCTATTTCAGCGATGTTTGTAGGTGAGTTTAGCAAATTGTCAGGCAAATCGGGGTCCATGAAGAAATCACCGGAGTAAGAGTGGAACGCAATAGCTAAATATAAACCCATGTTCGTTCACAAGTCGTGCAAGCGTGCCTGCGTAGCCTTTCACAATTTCTGTTCACTCGATGAGCATTGATCTGTTGTTCTTAATCTCTAGGATTTATTTTGCCAGGGCGTATATCGCCTTCCGTCGTCCAGAGACCTCTCTGTAGGCTGTGCACCTAGGCGAAAACGTTTCTTGCAAGATCCAATTTAGGCTCTCGATTCCCTTCTGTTTCGCATTTTTGGTAGTTTAGCTCGTACCTATGTTGATATTGTCACGAACGGAGGTAACACGAAGACACGCAGTGAACTGAAAAATAAAGGTTTAATAGGCGAACTTGTGCCAACCAAAAATAAGTACAGAACGAAAGAGCGTCGAGGTAGCAGAAAAGCGGGCGGCGATTCGGCGGCGACAACAGAGAGCACGAGCGAGACTGACTCGACAAGGTCGCGGGCAGCTGCTTATCTAGAGTGCGTCGTTATCTCGAAAGTTCGGCAAAGAAAGTTCGAGCGTCGCGCGCTCGGGGCGAGGATGAACTGGCACTTTCGAGAACAACAAAGCAAAGGAAAGTTACAATTAGTGCGAGAATGAATGGGAATCTTCTAGAAGACCGTGACCGAGCGTTGCGCTTCTCGGCTCTGCGGGCGGCAATATAATCACTATATGAACCTGGGGTTAAGCATTCCAGTTCATATAAAGTTTTTATATTCTTAATACGTTCCCGCTGTTCCTGTTTGTTGATAAGTGACAGAATCGCACTGAGCTGCTCGACTGAGTTGTTTTTGACCTCTTGCTGTGAAACTGTCCAATTTAGCAAATATGTGCATGTTTGGGCTCTTTGAGTATATCCAACAGAACTGAGGGATGATTATTTTAAAAGGCTCATCCCATAGAAGTTTCAAATTGAACTTCATAAATCCCTATTGTTGATAAGCACTCCGTGCTTCATGACCAAAGCAAGCTGATACCTGGCAATGATCCGAGGGAACACAGGTTTAACGCAGTAGTTCTCATAGAGTCAGTTATATCGCCTGAAACATAAATTCTGTCTGACCGCGCGAAAGAGCTTCCTTGAAATGTGTGTAACGTACCGGATCGCCCGTTCTATAAGCTACATCAACGGGATTATGATCTTGAAGTAGGTTCCGAAGCGCAGCGGCAGTTCTGTCCTACCTTAGTTTGTAATACCGATCGATCATCTGCGCTACTAACACAGTTGAAGTATCCCATTGTACCCAAAGTTATATCAGTGTTAAAAAAGCTATGATAATATTTCCAAGAATCATGTTCTTTCTTTTGGAAATATTATGAGCATATAGACAAATGAAGCTACAAATTTATCTGCCTAAGGCTAGGGTCACATGGAATAAAACGCTCTTCCGTGTCAATAAAAATGGAAAGTGATGACATATCAAGCTGTTTACGAAATAAAAATTAACAATCCAGCGGAGAGACCAGTATCTCCGCTAACGGAGATTTCGCATTCCTTCATTAAGGGCGCCGCTTCAGCAAAACTTTCGTTAGATGACTTCGTCTCCTGTACTGCTGCGACGTCAACTTTCCCTCCTTAAAAAGGCGCAAAGGTTGATGTTATTTCCTCTAGAGTTTAGACCTCTTACATTTAAAGTTACAAAATCAAAAAAGGGCGGTGTACATAGGGAAATGTAGGGTGTGCTGAAGTTACCACTTTGGCTGCCCTTGATTACTTTGAGGTTCGCCGGTGGCTTGGAGTATGCTTTGTGTCGAGCTCTACCTGCTTGCGTCCTTTCACGACTCGTGGCAGAGGGACTGTTGGTCGGGCCGAAAATGGCTGCAGCTTCTGAGTACTTGAACTGGCTTTGGTATTTCAACGGCGGTCTCGGTGATTTCATGTTCTGCATTCTTCTCAACAAGTCCTTGTTCTTGTCGTATAGCCTCTTCCCCAGCTATCGTTGAGTCTGATGTTGTAGACGATTTATTGTCCTCATCAGGTGGTGGATTTGGATCAGGAGGCCACCAGGGTCGTCCTTGCTTTCGCTGGTTTGGGGAGCTACGCTTGGAGAATCTTGTTCAAGATACTTTTGTAACTTTGCTGCTGGCGGTGTGAGGACCAGAAGGCTCGACGATCTCTGAGACATCTATCAGGAGTTCCGACTGCTCTTCGGTGTCGCAGCGGGACAGATTTACTCGAGGTTTGCTTGAGTAAGTAGTGACGCAATCATCAGCGATATGTCCGAAGCGACCGCATTTGAAGCAGTGTGGTATTCTGCACTGTGGTCGAATGCTACCGACCCTGTCGCACCGGAGGCACAAAGTTTACCTTCCTGGGACAATAACGAGGATTAAATTTTATACACCTGAAGTAGGTGAAAAACCTTTTCTGTCGTCATTCCTTCGTGTAACGTGATGTCGACTTCTCTGTTTAGGGTGTCTATGTGCTCTATTCCTAAGCAGCGCCACTCTTCTCGATGGATGCTGCGCACGCTGCCGAAAGTTGTTAGGGCTTCGACGATGCGCCCATTTTTCAGATGGTCTGGAAGCCACAAGATTTTCATCTTGAGATCCCGAGCGTTTGGGTCAATCACGAGGCATTTCTTACCTTTCACGAGCAGCTTAACACGCTGGCAAAGCTTTTCTTTGGCGAGAGTATTGACGCAGGTGACAATCCACACATGACCCATCTGAAATTGTCCGGTTCCTTTGATGTATTTTAAGTATATCTCTTCTTTGAGAGCAGCACAGAAGCCCGGTGCCGTGTAAAGCCTCGCAGATATGTCAGCATGAATAAATACGAAATTGAGGACGACATTACCGGTTGGCAGACGTAGAAGTGTGACTTTGTATTCACTTGAGACGACGTTTGATGAATCATTAACACCTCGGCCAGTGGCCGATGTGGTGTTTCCACCTGAGCTCATCATTTCGCAGCCGTTCCAAAAGGCCACAAAGTTTACACAAACATTTTAAAAATGTAATACCTACAAAAGAAAAGGCTGAAGTCGAACAGCTGTTATCTCAAATGCAAACACTTGACGAGGCAAACCGGAGGTTAGTTGACGGTCCTATAACTTTGAACGAAATCAAAGCCGCCATCAAAACTCTCTCTAATGATAAAACGCGTGAGCGTCACGGTCTGAGTGGGCAATTTAATAAAGAAAACACCAAGACATCATATCTCCAGTTTTAATCGCTGTATTTCAATAAGCCTATGTGCAGAGAGTCTTCCACCTTCCTTCTACCGTGGCACACGGTACTAATACCAAAGACAAAAGACTATGAAATGCTTAAAATGATAGGGAATTAAAGGCCCATATTCCTCTGCTACATTCATTATAAAATATATGCAAAATTACTCAATAGAAAGGTTACAGCGAGTAATTGAAAAGTTAGTAAGTTGACACCAAACTTGCGGGATACGCGGACGAGCTATTCAAACGGATGTGCAGATGCTCGTTCAGAACTAGAGTACGTGTGCGGTAATAATGACCAAGTAGATTTCGTGCAAATAGATCTTACGAAGGCTTTTGACCGCGTGAGCCACTCATTTTTTATTTATACTGCTTAAGCACATCAACGTAGAGGTGACACTTTAGATGGAATTCAGCTTTGCTACTCAAACTGTTCAACGAGACTTGCCATCAATATATTCTCTCCGACGAAATTAAAATAAAATCTTCCGTTAGGCAGGGCTGCTTGCTATCCCCGCTTCTTTTCGGCATGTACTTCGAG
Source organism: Ixodes ricinus (assembly GCA_037355805.1). Taxonomy (NCBI): domain Eukaryota; kingdom Metazoa; phylum Arthropoda; class Arachnida; order Ixodida; family Ixodidae; genus Ixodes; species Ixodes ricinus. The sequence continues at coordinate 9,125 of JAZHYW010019305.1, read as the reverse complement.
CCTTTATGCCTTGGAATCTTTAGGAGCGAAAATACCATTAGATACTCCCTGGCTAACGTTGAGGTAAAGGTCCTTTCATATGTAGATGACGTTGAATTTTTCTTAACTGACAAGAGGGGTGTCGAAAAAGCACTTGATCTCACAGCGCAGTATTGCGCAGTCACAGTATCCTCAGTAAACCAGTCGAAATGCAGCGGATTGTGGCATGATTCCTGATACACGAAACCCTATTTTTTTCAGGGATATCTTGGAATCAAGGTTCCCTTACATATCTAGGAGTGCCGCTCTCGCAAGTTCATATAGTAGTTTAACCTACTGGTCTTCTCTGGAAACCTTAATGAACAGGAAAACTTATGCATGGAAAGGAAGAGACATTTCAATTTGCACTAGAGCTAGTGTATGCAATATATTTTCGGCTTCAAAACTCATGTACGTTCTCCAGGTGCTTCACTGCTCTCGAACCAACATACAGAGGATTCTTAAAATATTTGCCACGTAAATACCGGTAAATACTTGGGAGCCTATAAAGAGGGATAACCTTTTCCTTCCTCTTGATAATGACGGTTTGGGTTTGTGTCACATATTTGTCCCCACTTGGTCTCGCGGTTCTTTTTCTTCAAGAATGTGAAGCACAGCTTTTCTCAGAGTCATGCTCCAATTACATCTCGCTGAGAGTTTAAATTACCTGGTTGTTTAAACTGGCGAAATATTTTTAGTTAGGCCTTGGGGCTTTTAAAGAAGTAATAGATTCCTTTACCTTTCTCAAAGCGCGATTCTCACTAGAATATTTGTTTAGCGTGTCTAGAAAGGCAGTGTCAAGAAGCATTACAGAAAGCACGTTTCCTCTTCTACTTTGCCGCACCCTCTTTACACAAGAACCCATCAGCGACGTGTTCAAAAAAGTGAAAAACGTTTGAGTGCCTCCCTCAATAAAGACGGTTTTTTTTTTAACTGCGTGCATCCATTTTACTTGTTAAAGCTCACCTCCAAGAAAAATGATTATTTCCACCCTGGACAGTAAATTGTAGATTGTGTAATAGGACAGAGATAATACACACATTGTTTTATATACTGCACCGGCGCATTTATAATTCGGGATGTGTCGCAACGAAAGCTAAGAAAAAATCTAATTCTTAACGATTTTAGCCTTTGCTTCCTCCCGTTCTCCTAAAATAACAACATCTCGTATGATATGTTCGCACTACTAGGATGGCATAGTCTGTGGAAGTGTCATATGATCGACAGACATGCGGAGAAACCACGTAAGACTAAATCGCTTTTTTAGAACAAATGGCGCCAGTGAGAATTGTATACGCTTCACCATTTTAGTCAACCTGACTGTTTTTACGCGTGCCTAGGCCTCCCAGATATCTGATAAATATGAACTTTGCGCGCGAGTGACTTCCACTCAAACCTTTGAACTACAAGTTGGTCACTTTCTATATAAATATCTTATGGCCCCATGTACAAGATGCCAAATGTAACAAGTGCGTGATAGGTGTTTGTAGATAGGTTTTAGGAGTAAATGTCAGACTGTATATAGAAACGCGAATGAACGTCTGTTGTGGTATGTGCAAAACATCATGTAATAAAGATATTGAAAAAAATTCTGCGTGGCCAAAAAATGAAAGGTGTCTGCGTGGCTTAGTTGATAGCGTGTCTGACTCGCAAACGAAGAATCGTGGGTTTGATCCCGCTTCGCCTATAATTCTTCATTTTTTAACGGCAAATTAATTACTTGCTGACCAATCAGAATTTTTCAGTTCCACCGACGCCGACGCCCGCTTTTTCTGCAACACAAGCCTCCTTATATCGCTTTCAAAAAAACAAACAAAAACACTCACTTGGCTGCACTCGGTGAACCGGAATTGCCATTATCGAAGGGGTGAACTTTTTCGTATCCAACATCACCCGGAGGTAGAAGAAATATACCATCTGTGAAGTGTAAAATCTTCACTGGAAATGAGCAAGGATTTCGTCGCACTTTTATGAGGGAGGCGTGTGCACGTGATCTCAGATGAAAGTAGCAAAATCGTTCGGCCTCAGAAAGCATTTTCGCGTGTGTACTCCTTATGTCCTCAACCTGGCAAGGACATTCTTGCCTGACATCCAACCAACAATGTTTCCAAAATTATGAAGCGTGACTATGCCTCGTCTAAATGCCACCGTTTGACAACCATGAAGTTCAAGTACAACTTCATCGAGCAAAAAAGCAAAACAAAAAAACACAACGTATTTAAGCGTATTTGAGTTCCTGGAAAAACACGCACAAACAGCCGTCCTTCGTTCGGGCAGCGAGCGATGAAAACTAACGGGCATAAACGCAACGAAGCTCAAGCAACCTCTATTGTCTCATTAACACAGAACTGCTTGTGCGGGCAGCCTACGCCAAACACTGAGCACGATGTCATGTTTTCGCACATGGTCCTCGAATTTAGTTCCCACGGAAAACGTAGCGACCATTTGTCGAAACCTTGGACTTCGCGTAAATGATTCTTGGAAACCCAAGTACACATGCGCTTCGACTGAATGACTCTACGCCCGGAAAACAAAACAAAACAAAACAAAAGAAACAGCCAGCCAACAACACTTTTAATCCAGCCCGCCTCCTCGGCCAGGTTGCTGCCGGCGCGAATATACGGACGGTGTGGGTATGAATGTGCACACGCACACGCAGAAAACGAAAGCTGACGCGGTTTCATTCATAGCTTTAACAATGAACGGAACTCCGATTACACTTACACGAGGGTCTCCTTGAGCCCGTTGTGACCTCGGGACCCGGATAATTAGGCTGCCGTTCCCGGTACTGTGCTCTCTCCACCCTAAGCTGACCAGTGCGTTGGAAGCTACGTGACTGCTTGGACCAATCATACGCCTGTCTTTCGCCACGAGTCCACGCTCCCGTCCGTACAAAATGCACAAGGAGCTTGGCTCGGGCGTTGAGAGGGATCCGGTCGGTTTGTCAGGCGAGCGCGTAGCACACAGTCCACTGACAGCTTAGGGATAAGATGGTGTATACGAGGTTCCCTTACTCTCGTTCGAGAGGACGCGAAGAAAGGAAGTGTGAGGGGAGAGGGAAACACGCTCGGCGTTGAGACGTTATGCGCCGATCGCGGGGATGACGTTCGGCGTTTGGGCAAGCGTTGTTGCTTCAGGGACGAAACAATTTTATTATCTAATTGTTGAAATTAAGCTCAATCTCGGAAGGATGTTGTTCTTTGAGGTCTCCGTTGACTGATGTATTTACGCCTAGGCCTGTGTAGGGTTTGAGTTATAGGCTGCATCTCTGCCAAGTTTGGTCCGGAGCGTTCGAAGGACTCTTCATGAGACAATCCATAGCGAATGTCACGAGCCCCATGTAAAGCTAATTTTTAAAGCTACCCGTAATACCCGAAACGCTACGCAAAACTTTTGATACAGAGAAGCTTCAGCATGATTAGATTTGCCGATGTCGTTGGTGATATCGCCGTCTTTGAATGAATACACCAGCAATTACGCCGGTTAACACCGCAGAGGTGTTACAAGAATCCCCTTAGACTGCTGGTGAATGCCCCGAAACTTTAATGCTGACGACCTTAGCAGCCCCCTAAGGATAGTTTTACGTGCAAGAGTTTACACGCGACAAACACCACACAAAACAAATTAGTCGTTAGATGTTTAGACATGTGGTCAGTCAGCCAGGGTATGGCAGTCATTGCTACCTGCTGTAGATAAAAAAACTTAGCCAGTGCAGTATGACTGCTAGACTGAGGTCTTTAACGTGCGTCACGTATAGTATAGTGACGCACGACCGCATGCCGTCTGCTGTCTGCCAATGTAGTGGGGGCGTGGACCTCGTCAAGCTCGACAACTGTATAGGCTCGTTCTCCATGACTCCAGCGACTGTATGTCAAGATCCAAAAGCAAATAAAATGAATGAATGAATTATTGAATTATGAGCACAGGGGGGGGGGGGATTGAACCCGGGGGGCATAGATCATAATTCCGCATCAACGCAGCACATTTCAAGTCATTTGTAAAAAATAGAAAGTATGTTGTTCATGGAAGGGTTAGACGTGTGGAGATCGGAGACACGTTTTGGGAAGATGAACCTTCGTCTAACGAGGGTAAGAACCAGATAGGCATAGCTGTGCCAGCGGCTGCTCGAGCAGTCTTAATATTCGGTTATTTAAAAAGACAGTGAGCTTTTTATGAAGAGAAAACGCTGCATTGCAGTGCCATAACTGAAATGAATAAATTAAGCGCTAAGGAAGTTTTCTTAATTTCTCCGTATTTGTTTTTTATTAACACAGAATATGTTTCAGACCTAAGTCTTTTCTCGGCGCATCTACTTGCACCTTACGATGCACCTCAGCGAGCAATAACAACCGTCGGAGCTTAATTCATTACCGCGTGAATGTCAGGTGACCTTCCATAGTCGCGCATGGACTTGACTTGCAGGGATTGGAGGGGGGGGGGGCGGGAGGGTTACCGCAAAATTATGCTAAAAGCTGGGGTCACACTGTTCACACTTGATCCAAAAGACAGTCTGCGAACACGAGTTAGCGCAATATCCCTGGTTCAAATACCGCGTGCCAAGTTTTCTCCTTGGGCTCATTGCCATGCTGCATTCGAAGCGCGGATCTCGCAGTGACTCACGCTCGAATTTGTATGCAGACTGTCTTTTGTATGATGTATAACCAGTGTGTCCCCGGCTATACGCTCACAGCGCTCGACTGGGTGGAATGACTCGTGGTGTCCGCTTCGATCTAAAGCACGAGTGCAACCAGCTGGACTAAGTATGACCATATAGCCTCCTCTATATACTCACAAAGCCCAGCAGTTCGACGACGGAGCCATAGGGTGCCCGGTCGCAGATTTGGAGCGCGAGGACCTGGCAGCACAGAGCATCAAAGAGCCGTTTCTTGGGGAACCTGAACGTCATCGCACAGCTTTTGCAGCGGCATGGACCCGAAACACACTTGTTCGCTCGGGACAAGTGTGTTTCGGCGTCTCGCCGCAGTGGGGCGCCAGTCACGTGGCTCTCCTCTCATCCGTTGTCTGCCGCTCCACCTTTTCCATTTCGGCGGACGCTTCTCGTGGCGATCTGCCAGGCTTTGTCAGTGTAGGAGGCTATGGTATGACCCACGGGAGTCTGCGGGACCAGGCGACCGTTGGCGCGCAGTTGGCTTCCGAATGACGAAACGTAGCTGCACGAGACATCACGACTTCGCGGGGAGGATCATAATGCACCGACCGATGGCGCAGCGGATGTATGACGTCAAGACTTCGCACGGTAACCTATAAATTGCGTATAGCAGGTGCGACAAACCTCCTTCCCGTTCGATAAGGAGTAAGGTGGCATAGCTGCGGCACCGTCCGGAGCGTGAGGCTCCTTTAGCACCAGGTGAAGCGTTGTGCGATCTCGCAATGCGTCCGAAACCACCCAAAGCTTCCCGTGACCGTGTCATCATAAATCCTAACGTTCGCATAATGTGCGGACCACGTACTTTGTGCTCTGTGGTTTTATCAGAATGACCAAGAAATGATATCAGTGTTTTACGCTTTACGTCATGTGACACTAAGGCGCGTTGTTAACGAGATCAGCCCACAGCTGTAGAGTAGAGATTCGCAACTAGCAGTGACCTCTGGACACCAAACCTCTTCAATTGCGTCCAATTGTTTCCTTTTTTCTCCCTTTTTTCTTTTTTTTTTTTTTTTGGGGGGGGTTATGTGGAGGGCTTGAATCGAGTGGTACCTTCTGCAGAAAATCACACACGCGCCGCTTGTGGCATTAGTTGCTTTGGCACATACAGTCCTAACGTTTTATATTGATTTCACCTCCGTAACCATGCCACTTGTCTGCAATCGGAAAACGCAAATTCATTGTCATCTCATTGTTACATCAGGCTACCTTATCACTCGGGCAGCGCTGGCTACACTGTCTGGTCAGAAACCAGATAAAATAAGTTATACCCCGACAACGAAGCTTGCAATAGACTTTTCCGGAAATACGTGCGCCTCCAGCGTCTGCTGCACGCATCGTGGTGTTCAGCTGGCACGCGAGATTCTCTAAGAATCAAGTTGATATTGGCTTATCAATCTGCGATTTCAGAACGCAGAGAAGGCAAAAGGAAAGCTGAACAGACTGTGTAATCCCCTCCTTTTAAGTTTGCCTAATTTTTTGTGCGTCCTAGGCTTAGTGAGAGATAATTAATCGTGCCGCTACGAGAATATACGAAGCGTTCGAGACGGCACGAGCGTATACATCGGAACAGCCCCACAATTCCCCTCGTCGTGACATATCCTGGGATTTTTTAGAAAGATCTAGTGCACGTGACTTCCGCTGTAAACGGGATTACAGTAACAAAAAAGGGGCATACGCGCGATACAAGATATCTCGGGGCTCGGTTGTTGTTGTGTTTCACGCGTGGCAGAGCTTCGCGCCCTCGTGTTCACGCTCGGCCGACGAACACCGAATATCCCCTCGCCACTCTTCCACCGTTACAGACGCGAGGCTGACTCGCAGAAACGTGGAAAGCCATTCCAAAATACTACGGAGAAGAAAAACAAAACAAAGTGGAGGAGTGAAACGAATCGAAGGAAGGCGAGAAGGAAAAAGGCTCCCAACCGGAGGAAGAAAGTGCTTCCTGGACTCCGTGAGGAAATGGAAGGTTCGCGTGCAGCAGCAGCGGGCCCCTCCGTCTCCACTGTTCGTTCCCTATCGCGCAGCTAGGGCCCCTACCGTCCGCTAGAGGTGCGACGGCGCGGTCGCTGCTGCCCACCTCGATGCTCTGTTGCGTCGTGCTCGAATTTGGCGCCGCTTTGCTTAGAAAAGTCCCAAAAATGCGTTTCTATACTTCGTTTCAGCTTGGGTCCAGAAGCAGCCGATGCTACGAAGCGCTGAGCGTGTGGCCCTGAACAGTGCTTGCATTGTACGAGCGCGCGTGCTTGGCAGGGACGCTGAAAGCCCGGAGCTCGCGCTTGTAGCATCGCCTGCGTCTGGACCCAAGCTGGAAACGAGTTTATCTCGCTATCTGACTGTCGCGAGCCTATGTAATATGGGACCGCCCGTTTGCCGTATAGCAAACATAACAAGACTGCCTTGCGGGATATTCCAACGTTCGTAAGAAACACAAACGTTGTTGGGATACAGCTGCAAAGTTCAGAGTTTGATGATACAAAAGTACAATACCTGAATGGGGAGAAAAAAAACACGAAACGAAAAGGCAATTTATTTTCGATACGGTACGACCTCATAACCTGTAACTGACAGCTTAATAAAAATTTAAAAAAAAACGGGGCGCGGTCTTTAATTTTTGCGAGTCCTGCTTTGTGATTTGCTCCTGTGCATTCTCATTGACTAATACCACAGTCGCATTGACTGCGGACGGAAATTAAGGTGCTCGGGACTGAGCATGTTCCGCGTTTCCCGAACGCTTAATGGCTATTGATGACTGTTTGCTTACATTTAATAAGACAATTCTTTTTATAAGTATTGTCTTGGGTGACATAACCAAAGGCAGATTTGACGCCTGACGGGGATCATGCCATCCTTCCAGCCACAGCAACGGCTGATTGCATTTGTTTTTTTGTTTTTTTGTTTTTTGATGGGGTCAGAGTACAATAATTGATTTAAAAATGGTATTTGATGGCGAAACTGCGTGTGTGTGTACTGCGGTGTACCCGAAAAACAAATTACAGGTTTTCATTCGCCTCAAAATTAAACCACCCATCGCCGAACGCTCATTCTCAGCCCAAACGTATACTCTATAGAGGTTCGAACCAGATGCCAAAGTTTCAGTACGAACCGACGTTTTATTCAAAAGTTATAAGTGATTTTCTGAAAATGTCAATGGGAAATCGGTGGCCGACACAGCTCTCGCTTACATGGTGCTCTATGGCGCCAGAAACCGAAAACGTGAGAAATGAGGCCCTATTTTCCCATTGAAATTTTCACAAAATCACTTATAAATTTTAAAGAAAATATCTGTTCGTGCTGAAACTTTAGCATCTTGTTCGGACCTTTGGGCGGAGTATCAGCGTTCGGCCATGTGTAGTTTATTTTTGCGGTGAAAAATGAAAGACGTTTACAACTTCCTGTAACGCCGAATTAGAGCGCAGCTGTTGAGGAGGAGGAGGGAGGGTACTGAAGGGAGGGTATGCCCCTCCTCCCACCCCTCCGTCACATGACGTCACGGTTACGCCGACGGCGACGGCGACGCCGACGCCGCTCAAGCCGGAAGCGGGCGCCTAAGAGCTGCGCTCTAAAAAACTGTAAATGTTTTGGGGGGACACCATGTACTACATTTAGGGGACCCTATGTGAAGTTAAGATTGACAAGATGTAAGAATAAACAAAACAAGTTTCTATCAATATCAACGAACCTGCGTGAAGCCCGCAAATCATGGTACGAACAGTAAAAAAATCAGTGTGCGTAGTTTTCGATCATGCTGCTACCCGAGCTGACGTCAGGTGCAAGGACACTGTTCCTAGGCATAACCTCGTCGCGCCTGGAATGGACCTTACAAATAATTTGTGCCAAAGGAGGTTGCAGAGGGCTGAGTTTTCGTCTTCCATTCTTTACGTGGAAGTGATGCGATGTTCCTATCCAAACAGTTTTTTTTTTTACTAAAAAACTGAATAATTAATTTTAGTAGCATTTCTAAGCGTACGCTCTCGTGAACACTATGGCACAAAAGGGACCAAAACAGCTTTTACATTTGTACCCATGTGACTCCTATTTTACTCGGTGAATCTGGTAAAGGTGGAAAGAAACAAAACGAAGAAAGAGCAGCAAGGCCAGCGAGCTGGTTAAAGAAAAACTCAAAAGTAAGCGTGACCGCCCCCCCCCCCCCCCCAGCCACACACACAAAAAAATATAAAAAATATAGACGTGCCGTGTGTCTGCCGATTTTTATTTCTGTCCTCAATTTCACGTCTTACTATGTAAATATAATTAAGTTTACGTTGAGTCGCGTGATTCACTAAGTTATCTCTATCTCTACAGACAACCTAATGGGGCGATATATAAAAAATGCAGTACACTCTAAGAAATTGTAGAAGGGTCCGTATTTGGGGTAGTTGGTTGAACATGTTTAAGGGTTAAAAGCGCTAAAACAAACTACAGATGAGTAGAAGAGACA